>NQII01003987.1:18616-37357 GCA_002778355.1 Clitarchus hookeri
CCCCCCCCCATCGCCCCAACAAGCCCTATCGTCAGGACTTCATTTCACGCCACTCTTGGATAACGACGCGAGTCCTACCTCGCCGTCTATCGCGCATTCCGGTGTGTAAATGTAGGGTAGGGTGATTACGCTAGCTGCGCAAAACCAGTCTACGTGTTCCAACATTGAACTCATTTTCTTCCAATACGACTACCATAAATGACGGGGATAGGATTATAAGATAAGAAAACTGTTTATGTTAAAAACGGCTTTGAGATGTTTGTATACTTCCTCTTACCAATTTTTAATGCAATTAGATGAAAATCAAATCGGTAAAAGTATTGTATTCATTTGAAAGTGCTTGTGTTTTGTAAGTTGAGAAATAAACACGTTCATTACTGCTGACCATGCGACTTTAACAGTTGTAGTGGCGTTAGGGTACACGCGCAGAAGGCGATAAATCTGTCTAACTTATGTATAGTCTTTGGTGCATCATCNCGTTAGGGTACACGCGCAGAAGGCGATAAATCTGTCTAACTTATGTATAGTCTTTGGTGCATCATCCTCAGGGAGCTCTCTTAATTAGCTGCAGAACTGTTTTCAAATTTCTGCAGCCGGCATTTGTAGGACTTTTTTCTTCTTCCCACAATACCAGGCACCGAGGGTTCTGCGATACTACCGTCACCCGCATTTTCGCAAACTCACCGGCAACATCCTCATTGTGACGGACTTTCCACACTAGGCGCCCGTCATCCCCGGACAGGACATGACATTAGACCCTAGGATNACATCCTCATTGTGACGGACTTTCCACACTAGGCGCCCGTCATCCCCGGACAGGACATGACATTAGACCCTAGGATAGAGCGGCGCTGGAATGCAAGGGCGGGGGGAAGCACGCCGGCCGGCAAGCTGCGTCGTCCAGTACGACTCCCATGTGCGGGACTGAGCCCGCCGTGGGTGGAACTGTGGCCGCCACGCTCCCCCCACCTTCGCTGCCCAATCCACAGATGAACAACAGGAGTTCCTAAACTACTGCTTCGCTTCAGTCTGGTTCAAATGACTGATAATAAGTTCAACTGGCCTGGAAGTTCAATGAATCTGGTGGATGTGCACCGAAACATCCACCCATGAATGTTCGAACGCTTCCTAAAGGAATGAGAAAAAAAACTCCCTTTCATTAACTTCCTTGCATTCAAAAATTGAGCAAGATGCATTTGAACGTAGAGTTCTATAAACGGGCGAGGGGAACATTACAATATTACAGTTTAATGGAATTCATTTGCATCTGGAAGTAGACGCAAATACCNATAAACGGGCGAGGGGAACATTACAATATTACAGTTTAATGGAATTCATTTGCATCTGGAAGTAGACGCAAATACCGCTGATGAGCTCAGGCATGACATGTTCTAAATAAAATTAATGTATTGNGAGCTCAGGCATGACATGTTCTAAATAAAATTAATGTATGGAAATTGTAGATATTTGTCTGTTTTTAAATTATTCTATGTCATCGTTTAATGCTTTTTTGTCAAGTCATTTATTATGTTTTACACCCAAGCCTACGCCTTTGTTTTCTACTTAAATATCGTAACATTCCACCTGACGTTCGGAAATTCTTTAGGTGATGTTCCCTGATGAGGATGCACCGATAGATTTCTGAATTCCTGGCAGAGCTTTATCCCGGTTCTGTCTGTTTTGACCCTCAGTCGTGCCTATGTCCTTGTGTAGACGATCTGTTTATCAGTGGCGGAGCCTGGTTGGAGGGTGGAGGGGGGTAACAGGGGAAACTATAAAGCCCTTAGCCACCCCAAAAAAGCCTACACGGATATAGAACTGTACTATGAATGTAACAAAAATTTAAATAAAATAATATCTTAACATTTTAATTACTGTTTTTATTTAATAAACCCGACAGACTTTGTCCTGTCCAATGGAAAATTTTAATTTCATTTTACATTCTATCTCAAAATGTGTGATGTACCTGGATCGACTTGGAACCACGCTGTTTTTTTTTTTTTTTTTTTCATAAATTTAAGTTACAATTGAAATAAATCAGAATTTCAAGTAAACAGTCGAAACAAAGAAATGCTTTAATTTGAGTGGTTTGCTGTGACATCACTATTTCTTTAACTGGAATGCTTTATAATACACGACATATTTTGTTTTGTAGTCTGGTGCGTAAACGAACAAAGCTGATGGTATTCTGACACGGGAACAGGTGACATACAAATGACCTTGCGAGAAGCATGGATTTTCAAGGTTAATGCCGCAAACATTTAATGACTTCCCTTGTGATTTGTTTATAGTCATTGCGAATGCTACCCGCACGGGAAACTGCAACCCTTTAAAGTCAAATGGCATGTCAGTCGGAATCATTGGAATTGGTGGTATTAAAACGTCTTCGCCTTTATACTTTCCTTTAACAATGATTGCTTCTGTGACGTTGTTCATCAGTTTTTTCACCGCAAGCCGGGTGCCATTACAAAGACGTGGTTGGTTGATATTTCTCAACATTGTAGTTGCCGATCCAACTTTTAATTGGAGATTGTAAGGCGGCAATCTGGGCAATTTCAGCGAGTTTAAAAATTCGGTTGGATAGTTGACGACATCTTCTTGGCTAGTAACGTAATCTACCAATTTGTAAGTCATCAATTATCCAGCAATTTCACTTTGAATTTTGAAATTTAATTTGTTGGCATTAATGTTTTTCCCAGCCTATATAGGACGTTCGCTCAACCAATCACGATTTTTGTAATTTTGAGCAATGGGAATACCTTTGTGATGAGTTCTGTCTTTGAGTCGATGAACTGACGAAAATCTGCGGGGAATGTAATGCAACCAGTCGAAATGTCAACTGAGATTTTGCCATTGCCAACGTCCAGAAATTGTTTTGAAAATACTTCTCCAGACACGCATGCTCATACTTAATTTGAGTGTCTTGATGTGTTTCCACAAAACTGATGACTTCAAACATGCATTAAGTTCATCGGCTGGCGTTGACCGTGGAATCACCTGCCAACAGAATCATCGCACAACCAAACCTGTTTTGATTGTTTCGTAGATCTTTCATCGTTTGGTCTAGTGCCTCCAAAGATTTTTTATGCGCCATCATACATTCATCCCAAACTATTAATTTGCACTGCTGCAAAACTTTGGCTATCGCACAGTTTTTCGAAAGGTTGCACGGTGGAGTTTCATTAATTTGCATATTTAACGGCAACTTGAGTGCTGAATGAGGAGTTCGACCACCTTCCAATAACTCAGCTGAGACACCAGATGAAGCAAGTGCAAGTGCAATTCCATTTAACGAGCGAATCATTGCCGAAATCAATGTGATAAAAAAAGTTTTTACAGTACCACCAGGTGCGTCCAAGAAGAAAATTCCTTCAGTTCCATCGTTCACAATTTTCATGAGGATGTTGTACGCATGCTTTTGTTGCCGATTCAACCGTGGAACGTTCATTCGAACTGATTCTTTCAATGCATCGCAATCATATTGTTGTTCTCGTTTTAACTCTTGATTAAATACATCGTGCATCGGACGATTGGGCGCTGACATACCTAATTGAGGTAAAACCATTTTCGATATCATCAAGCACATGTCTTCTATTAATATCAATGCCTTGTTGTGAATTTTGTCGGTCAGTTGCAAATCTGGATTTGATGTTCTAGTACGAATTTGATGCAAAATGTCATCAGACATGTCATCTTTGTATTTAGTCCACAAAGCAATTGGATTCTATGGGAAGCATGTTGAGATAATCATTGAAAACAAAGTTCGTATTTGATGAGCATTTGACGAAATCACAGCATGTCTGAGTGGGTAATCCCAATGAGTGTCATTCTCTAGCAAACTCAAACGTTGACAGGCTTCTCTATATCTGCCACACAATTCACCATTAACAGTTCATAGATGTTGGAATGATGATGGGCCATGAACGTTGACTTATAGCAAACGCAAATAAAAACACTCGTCATTACTAGGATGGACTGTGTAAATGCGACCTAATGCATCGGTGGAAAATACATGTTGGTAACCTGGAACTGCATTTCCTTGTTTCCGTCATTTAAATGTTTTTGACGATGTATTCCAAGTATAATATCTTGGCATTTCGGAGTATGGTAGCGTTCGGGCCAAGTTATCATTCTGGCACATTTCGAAAAAACTGGTCAATGTTGTATATGGCGGTCGATCAGCTCATTGTAATGCGTTTTCCGCAGTGAAATATACTCCTTCGCCATTTTCCAGGTGTACGACCAAGTGAACAACAGTGGGATGTCTTTCATGAATGGCGAATCGAATGAAAAAATGCGCCAAATCGCTTCGTTACTGCTAACATATCGGCCCATTTGATATTAAGTGACTTCATCGTTGGAATTTTTCGCACCAACTCCAATCACAGCCATGTCACTTCATTTGGTCACATACTTGCAGAAATATTTGATGGATTTCACGGAATGGCAAGATTCGACGTTTATGTGCGCTTTGAATGTTTTCTAGAGTAGTGGTGAATATGGAACAATCCAACGATTATCAATTTCAAAGTCTGGTTGATTCACTTTGACAATTGTTGATCTTCCATTGTCCGCAGTCAATCGGCGACGATACAGTGGATAACAATCACAGCCCGTTATTGTTTCCGCTACTAATGCCCGTGGATATCTCTTCGATCATTTTCCGTCAACCTTACAAGGAGAATTGTTATTTAATGTTTCACAGGGGCCATGAATCATGTTCTTAGTAACAACTTCATGCAAGCCGGGATCTTCTTCTTTATCGGGAATTTCCGCTGATATCACATAATCAATTTCATTCGGTCTTATCTTCTCAATCAACCAAATAAGAATATGTGCATGTGGCAATCCGCGTCCAATCCGAGTCCACTGAATATATCCAGCAGCGCGTTTCGCCAAACACTTGATCCTTGACAATGAAATCCATCAGTGATTTCTATTTCTGTTTGAAGACTCTTGCGGTGATGTCACGGCGATCGATGCGTGATTGGCCTGGGAATAGCTCTTTTCGAATTTCTATCCACTGTGGATTGCACGTGAACGTGATGAACAAATCTAGTGGTCCGTAATGATGAACATACAATATGGCATCTTGAGCGTATTCATGCATATGACGCATACTTCCGACGCACGTTGCTGGGAGAATCGTCATTCTGCCGACATTCTGTGCGTTTTCGTCAGCATTGATGGCATCTCGAAGATGAATATACTCTTCGGAACGGAGTTTTTTCAGGTTCAATCTGATAAATGTCACTCCCTCAGTTTCAACTTTGACGTACATATCGACAGCATATTGGTGAAATAGACGTCGACATTTCCAGATGTCATTGTCCTCATTTTCACGAACCATTAGTCGATATGAATAACAATTCATTGAACTTACTTTTTTGTTCGTTTCATCGCCTGTAAGCGGATTTATCATCTTCATCGAGAAATTATAACCGTCTTCCCCTTCCCAAAATATGATGGGATATTGCANCCTGTAAGCGGATTTATCATCTTCATCGAGAAATTATAACCGTCTTCCCCTTCCCAAAATATGATGGGATATTGCAACGTATCATATGATCGGTGCCTTTCGTACACAGGTTCCAGTTGGTTGTTCCGCCTATGTAGAACGATATCACGGGATTCCAAATTTTCACCAACGCCAACAATGGCGAGTAGTAGTTAACAACCGCGTAACTTTGCAGAACGCACAAGAGGGGCTGGCGTCTTATCGGCTCTGATTACAATTTGGTAATCATCAGATGGCATGCGGTCCAATGCGGTTTTGAACAATGCAATCAATTCATTGTGATGATGAAAGNTTTTCACCAACGCCAACAATGGCGACATCATCAATTGTTGGCGCATTGAAACGTCTTGCGTGTTCTCCCGCTGGCATCTTATCGGCTCTGATTATAATTTTGTAATCATCAGATGGCATGCGGTCCAATGCGGTTTTGAACAATGCAATCAATTCATTGTGATGATGAAAGAAAGTTTGCAGTTGTTCCACAATTGGTCTTTTCACCGAACTGTTGTGTGCACAACGATGATCTACTTCCTGTGGTGTATTGCCCATTAAGTAAATCTGTAGAAATTTATAGTCTGCATCCGGCGGTGGCAATAGCGAACCTGCTCGATGATATATTTGACCATAAATCTGTAAAGGTAAGAAATATATTATTAATATTACGTACCAATTATACTTTTTTTTATAATCATGTTTTATTAAAGCGGTTTGAAAGATGATTATGTTAGAATTGCCTTAAAAGTGGGCATGAAATTGTCCCGGATCACATTTGTTGCGCCAAATGAAGTCATTTGGAAGCAACTATTGTAGGTAGTTCTGTATTTGTGTCAATAAATGTGTACAATTTGTTCCTGTTCCAGAAACCAATGAGCGCAATGGCTCTGGTGGCGGGACAAACCGCGTCAATTTGATTTTGCCACTTGCGCAACACAATCCAGGGGCTTCATGTTTGTATTTCAATGCTTTACAATGTGGGCACACAACGCTCATCGACCCAATGGCAACGGATTGGTCTGCACTGTTATCAGTTACCGAGTTCGATCCCCAGCGGATTCACTCCCGGATTTTCGCATGTGGGAATCGTGCTGGACGATGCCGCTTGCCGGCGGGTTTTCTCGGGGTACTCCCGTTTCCCCCGCCCTTGCATTCCAGCGCCGCTCCATTCTAGGGTTTCATTTCTGTCATGCTCGGGGATGACGGTCACCTACGGGTCCCAGCTAGAAAAACCGTCACTCGGAGGGTGTTGCCTTGCCCTGGGTGCACTCCCCACACGCCATTATTATTATTATTATTATCAGTTACCGTATTGTAACGGAATGCTGCTCGATGTGTATTCAACTCAACATTTGTTTGTCTTCTTACACGATTATTCAAATTAATTCTCACGCGATTGGTTTCTACTGACCGATGATGTGTCATTCGATGCATATCGGCTTCATTTGCATTTTCTCTTTCATCTTGTGTACGTGTTGAACGTATTTGTGACAATCGATTCCGTTCAATTTAATTTCGTTATTCGCGTTGCTCTGCAGTTCGATTAGATATAAAATTCATTTGGTTTGTAGCATTGCGATTTCTGCGACTTAAATTGCTCAGTCTTATTGGCAGTATTGCAGTGTAATTAAATTGTATCAATTTGATTCAATTAAAGAAAAATAACAATTCAACTAAAAAATAATTAATATATTGCGATAAACTAAAAACATAACCACAATTCAACTGACAGTAAACAGGTGAAGATCGCGGAAAAAAATATATAAAAAGAAGCAAAGAAATTTGAATCAACCATACAATGTCGCATAACGTGAACGATGAACAACAACCAATCAAAGTTGAGGAAATTTTAATTTTAATATCGAATGTAAATGAAATATCAAAATTAGAATTAGTTCTGCAAAATATTCCATATTTTTTTTCGATAACTATTCCATGACCATAAACAAAACAACAAAAAAAATTACGTTTATCCATCGTGACGTTCGGTTTTTCCCGAATTCGAAAATGTTCCGGGAAACTTTTCCAATTTTTCTTTCCATAAAAACCAAATTTGGACTATTATGAACATTTTAAAACGAGAAATAGCCAAAACGGTCCAGGCGTTCTCGAGTGATGCGCTTACCAACGAACAGCATTTCATTTTTATTTATATAGAAGATTTGATATTGATTTGTAACAATATGGTGAGTGCCCTTCTCTCATGCATTTAATTCATGGGTCAGAATCGTCCTTAGCGCTTGTCCACTTCCTAGCTTCAAAAAAACCCGAAGTAGAGCTGCTGGAAAGTCTGGGTTACAAAGAAGGGAGAGTAAGGAGAAAAAAATTGTACATCGCATTCACCGCTACCTACCAATCTCTTAGATCTTATCCTTACAACTGCGCTGGAATGAGGGCAGCCTGTGTCTCTCATGAATATCAGCAGAGAACAACCGGGGAAGCTGAGTCGGCTACAGTGCCGGTTACAGGTCCTGGAACTGGCACTGTTGTCACGTCAAACTGCCGCAAGTTTGGTCAAGGTTCGCCGCTTCCATTCTACTGTATAACTAGTTGACGTGTGCGGTGTTTGTTCGTTTCTATACGCTATTCCATGACCCGTTATTCGCAAACTACAAAATAAAGTGTTTTAGTCCATCTAATGAAGAACAAGGTGTCTCCACTTATANCATGACCCGTTATTCGCAAACTACAAAATAAAGTGTTTTAGTCCATCTAATGAAGAACAAGGTGTCTCCACTTATACAGCAATAGACTTCCATTCACCACGTGTCCCCAGCCCAACAACAATATTTCTCTCTCAGCACACGTAGACAAACGCACTAAATAAGTGAGCATTTCACTGCTTCAATCAGTTAACATTGTCTGACTCAACCATAGACTAAAGATGAGGTAGGCCACGTATTCGTGTTCTGCGCATCTACCCAACACTGACATACCCCAAAGGAACACGACTGTCAAAGTTACATGGTCAACATGTTTGTCTATATCTTAATTATTAAAAACAACACGCAATTTTTTAATGACAAGCACTATTATATACATAAAATACTTCTACCAATTAAAATGTAATCAAATTGCATTACAAATTGGTCAGAAAAAGTATACATACATCTCAAAGCATTTGTCTACAAATCCGTTTTCTAACCTACAATCTTAACCATGCCATTTTCGCTGGACGTGTTGGCAGGTGAGCAGATCAATGTTGGGACACGGAGATTGTTTGTGCGCAGCCAGCAAGATTGGTCCATCTCATCTCTAGTCTATGGACTCAACAGTCACTTCAGTGAATTTAACTGATGAATTAGTGGGAAAAATGCAATTTTCCTTCACTTATTCATCTAGCGACATTCCCCACTGATTCATCAGCCATTTTATTTACTGTTTCTCTGTGATTAGTTTTTTGCTGATGGATAAGTTAAATAACGTATGAAAATGGTCGATAAAAACGCGTATCAAATGAAATAATAATGCATAAAGCAATAACACCAATATCAAAATACTTTCTAAAATGTGAGTTCTCCCTTTCTTAACACCATTTCACAANATGCATAAAGCAATAAAACCAATATCAAAATACTTTCTAAAATGTGAGTTCTCCCTTTCTTAACACCATTTCACACGGTAACACGAACATTCAGTCTTTCATTCCTTCGTTCTCACGTAATCTCACAGCGCTCTGTTCGAAGATTTCAACTGNGGTAACACGAACATTCAGTCTTTCATTCCTTCGTTCTCACGTAATCTCACAGCGCTCTGTTCGAAGATTTCAACTGCATTTAATGTGGTGAAGTTAGTGCACATACCTACTATCTGTTTTAACAATCCTAACTCCCCATCAAACCAAAAACAAAAAGAAAGCGCCTATAATTAAAAACTACATTTTTCCGTTGAGGATATATAAGAGACATATTTTCCTCTTCATTTTAAATGGTGGCCTCGTGGTTTAGATGGTGGCTCTGCCCTCGTAGCTCAGGGACAGCTGCCGGCTTGTAGTCGGAGGGTCGGGGGTTCGCACCCCGGTTCCTCCGCGATAGATCTTCAGTTCGCATGTCGCGCACATCTCTTCTGTGAAATTATCGTCAAGTCGGTCTACTTGTGCTCGTCACACAACAAAATATACACAACGTCAAACGTCAAACGCCACACTCACTATGTCCAACGGCAAATGTATCGGCCAATGTAGTCAATAAAGTCTACTTTAAAATAATATATATTAAGATGGTAAGGTTACAATAGCCAACCGTATATTTTTTTTTCCTTTTTAATATTACTGTAAAAATTGCGCAATATTAATAGTAACTATCATAAATATGTTTATTTCTCGTAATTATTCGGCTAAATTCAATAAAAATTATATTTAATTCACCGCACGCAGTTGGCCGTCACTTATTCAATCAGCAAAATTGTTTCACGTCACTTAAATCAGTTACAATTGTTTCACGTCACTTGTTGAATCTCGGCTCTAAAGACCTCGCCATTAAGAGCCGCCCAAATCTCTTCACACACTTATTCAATCAGTGAAATTGTTACACTGAAACAATCAGTGGTTTTCCCCTGATTATAAGTGGAGCCATTTTCACTGATTCGAGTTGTTGAATTTCAGCGCGAATCAGTGGTTTTCCACTGATTCGAATTTAGAGTGTAAAACAGAGATAAAACATAATTTACTGAAAGTATCGAAATTAATACTGAATATCGATTGAAGTAACTATATTCCAGAAATTACGAAACTTGATACGTAATGTTAAACAAATATGCATGAAGTTCAAATTTCTGACCTCTTTTAAAGTTTTCCCCTATTTCCTGGCAACTGCNCCTCTTTTAAAGTTTTCCCCTATTTCCTGGCAACTGCTAACATTTCCCGCCATCTTGCATGAATGGTTGAAGTGGTACCGAAGCTGTGGCAAGATCGGTCCTCAGATCGAACTGCTAGAGTCCTACTCCTTCCTTTGGGACTCGGTACTTTGGGACTCGGTACCGCTTGTACTTGCCGTGCCGGCCCGTACGGGTTGGTCTGGTGTCTNAAGTAACTACATTCCAGAAATTACGAAACTTGATACGTAATGTTAAACAAATATGCATGAAGTTCAAATTTCTGATCTCTTTTAAAGTTTTCCCCTATTTCCTGGCAACTGCTAACATTTCCCGCCATCTTGCATGAATGGTTGAAGTGGTACCGAGGCTGTGGCAAGATCGGTCCTCAGATCGAACTGCTAGAGTCCTACTCCTTACTTTGGGACTCGGTACTTTGGGACTCGGTACCGCTTGTACTTGCCGTGCCGGCCCGTACGGGTTGGTCTGGTGTCTCCACGGCAACAAGAAACACAGTACCTTGTTCAGCCGTTTCGAATACATTTTTTACCTCAAAATAACCTTTTCACCAGCGGCTTTTACTTTCAGATACCTATGCGATAAAAAAAGGTTAGGGCCGCTTCTTAGTACATACACCCCAACACGGTAATTGCTTTGTAGTTTATGCTCATGTTTGTGGTAAAAATCATGAAGGAACCAGCTCTGTATTGATTGGTATACACCGAAATTACAGGGTCACCAATCAAATCCCTATAAGGCTAGAGAGAGAGAGAGAAAGAGAGAAAGTAAGAGCGGCAAAAAAGAGAGAAAGAGAAAGAGTAGTAACAGAGAGAAAGAGAAATAGGGAAAGAAAGAGAGAGATAAGGTAAGAAAGAGAGACAAACACACACACGTCTAAACGCCAGTTCAGTGCCCTGCGTTTAAAGACGAGATATTCAACACTCACACTTAGGTCGCCCTTAGTGCTCCATCACCGACAAAATACCAACTTAACAAATTATGGCAAGCTAATGTCTATGCTACGTCTTGTTAAAAATTTCGATACAACTTCTCAGATACAAGTTGTGGGTGAAACAAATTACATATGCATGAGATTAGAACAACTTGAACACCATCCAAATATTGCACCTACTCAGTTCTCCGTGGCATCGTCATCACTTCACTCTCCCGCCAGTTCTTAGTAAGGAGGTTCTTGGACTCGAAACCCGAATAACACACATACGTGTGTTTCAAGGTAAACAAAGATTGATATAATTTTGTATANGGTTCTTGGACTCGAAACCCGAATAACACACATACGTGTGTTTCAAGGTAAACAAAGATTGATATAATTTTGTATATTTTATGACTTTTTTCCTTTGCTGTATTTTGTATCATTCATATTGTGTTCTATTTTTGTCTATACCTATGCAGAATTTAGAACTGAATTCGAATATACCATTGTCATAACATTTCAAAACATCAAAAGTGAAGTTAGTGCGTTAGGCCTCATCCTAAATTAGGGATGTTAAAACATCTTTACAACAATTTTGTTGTAACTATTCTCCTAAAATTTTGGTACTACACGACATGCCACGAGTAGTACAAAAACGTCCACAATAAACAGTTACATTCATAAAGTAATATGTTGAGATATAACTGGTTGTGCGATAGCGTACTTCGCAGCGGCACTGCATGTAAATGTGCTTACATATGACAAAAATACTGCCTTTGGTGAGGCTATAAATGATGATAAGGAGGGATCCCGCAAGATACCGCAGACGACAAACAGCTTTCACGTCACATTTAGCGCACGTGCGGTGAACGCTCGACTTCTCAGCAAGTGTGATTTCCTTCTTGAGTGTACTAGTAAGTAAGGTAGCTGGCGTATTACCGAAGCGAGCAGAATTGTGCTCGGTTTGGGAGTTGCCTCACTACGGCCACGCTCATACTGGGAGCGAAGAACGTACTTCAACATGCAGTGCACCAAACAAAGCAGAACCAAAAACTAACCTAGTGTTTTTGGGTGAATCATGATTGCTCGGCAATAACATAGCATTTATTTGGTGAACCTCAGTTGTTCATCATAAAACCTGGAGAGTGTGGGCGAATCGCAGTTTCTCGGCATACTCCGAGAAATGTTGGGTGTATCGCAGAGAGCCTGCATGAACGGCAACTCGTGATCGATAGCAGAAGCGGATATCGACTTTAGAGCTTTGGCATGGGAGGAGGACACTAGTTCATCATAATTTTAAGAAACAATAATATACTAATAAAATAAAATTTTTTAACAATTCTANGGGAGGAGGACACTAGTTCATCATAATTTTAAGAAACAATAATATACTAATAAAATAAAATTTTTTAACAATTCTAATATTATTTCAGTTTAGTTTTAAAATATTCACAGAGTAGTCACATGTAAGTATGTCGCACGTAACGACACGCTCTGGGCCCGGCCCTGATAACAATTACATGCTTTTTCTTACCGTTTTCAANGGGAGGAGGACACTAGTTCATCATAATTTTAAGAAACAATAATATACTAATAAAATAAAATTTTTTAACAATTCTGATATTATTTCAGTTTAGTTTTAAAATATTCACAGAGTAGTCACATATAAGTATGTCGCACGTAACGACACGCTCTGGGCCCGGCCCTGATAACAATTACATGCTTTTTCTTACCGTTTTCAANTAAGTATGTCGCACGTAACGACACGCTCTGGGCCCGGCCCTGATAACAATTACATGCTTTTTCTTACCGTTTTCAATATATTTTTTGGCAACTCTTTGAAATGATAAAATGAAAAAATACTGACTAAGATAATTGGTTTTTATCTATTCTGGCAAACATGTGTTATTCCCAGGACAATTATTTACTGAGCTATGCGTATCAGCGCAAATTACGCTTTCATGGAAAATATTTGTGAGTATTGAGTACAAAGTCCTCTAAAGGGCACGGCTTACCGACTGGCAGCTGCGAAACTTAAATAGGAAATCCAATATTAAGGAAACTCCGCCTCAGTGCGTTAATTGTAAAGATAGGCGTTTCAGACAAAATGCATTCTTCGCGAACTTTTCAGGAGAAGTTCCTTCAGCGGAGGTNTTAATTGTAAAGATAGGCGTTTCAGACAAAATGCATTCTTCGCGAACTTTTCAGGAGAAGTTCCTTCAGCGGAGGTGTTTCCACAACATGTATTGAGTGTTTGCAAGGAATTTTTAAAATTTGTTTTACAAAAAGTTTATACTGCCTATCTGNGTTTCCACAACATGTATTGAGTGTTTGCAAGGAATTTTTAAAATTTGTTTTACAAAAAGTTTATACTGCCTATCTGTATTGTAAATATACGCTCGCGCGGATTTTCTCCTCAAAATTCCTTATAAGAATACAGTTTAATTGAAATGCCTATATTTAAAATTAACGCATTGAGGCGAAATCTCCTTGGCATGGGATCTCCTATATAGATTGAGCAGCTGTAAGCCGGTAGACAGTGCTCTTAAGGGGCCCGCCTGCTATTCTCCACGTTTGAAGCCGGGAAACGCTGGAGCGATAAAGGCGATAATGCTACACGCAGCAAGTGCGCCATCGCCACTAAGAGCAAGGCTCTGGCGTGCAGCGGTCTCGCCGTGCTCCATGGAACTTCCGGCGGCGGGCCTATCATTGTATTGGTAGAAATTGTGTAGCGGAGTTCAACGCATATCAAGTATACTGATTTCGCAGGAATTCGCAAAGAATCTTTTAAGATGTAACAGTTTGAAAACTTAGTTTTGTCCATGTTTGAGAACTTGGAAACAGTGTTTACAATAAGCGCCATNTTAAGATGTAACAGTTTGAAAACTTAGTTTTGTCCATGTTTGAGAACTTGGAAACAGTGTTTACAATAAGCGCCATCTGTTGGAATGCTAGTCTGAAGGGTTATTTATTTTTGTGGGCAAACATATTGTCCACGCGTGAAATAGTTTGTTTTCAAAACTTACATCACAAACACACAGCGAGGAAGTCGGTGCATCAGTTCTAATATAACCGTTTCAAGCAAAAATTATTATACCATACATTTTCCAAGGAATTGCCAATTTTTACGTTTAATATTTTTTTTTCTAAAATGTTGCATTAAAATTTTAATATTTAAAAAAAATTTATGAATTTAAAAAAAAATGTTGTGACGCCGCCGTATTTTATGAGNTAAGATGTAACAGTTTGAAAACTTAGTTTTGTCCATGTTTGAGAACTTGGAAACAGTGTTTACAATAAGCGCCATATCTTGGAATGTTTTATCCCGCGCTAGTCTGAAGGGTTATTTATTTTTGTGGGCAAACATATTGTCCACGCGTGAAATAGTTTGTTTTAAAAACGTGCATCGCAGACACACAGAGAGGAAGTCGGTGCATCAGTTCTAATATAACCGTTTCAAGCAAAAATTATTATACCATACATTTTCCAAGGAATTGCCAATTTTTACGTTTAATATTTTTTTTTCTAAAATGTTGCATTAAAATTTTAATATTTAAAAAAAATTTATGAATTTAAAAAAAATGTTGTGACGCCGCCTTATTTTATGAGACAAATGCGTTTCCCGTGAGACTGCTAACTGTGTATCTTCTCCGGCCGAGCCACGCACGATCCCGTGACGTAAGCACGCGTCACGCAGTCACAAATATCATTCCACTTTTTTTCCCACGAGGGTTCGTCAATTTGCGCATCCGGACTGCGTTCCGTGCGAACAAGTCGGCCGGAGCCGCGCAGCAAATGTCAAGGATGAAGGAGGAAATATCTGCTTGGTGAAATAGTTGTCGACCTTCTTTGTATTACAACCAAAATAAAAAGTATTCGAAGTGTCCGCGTGCAGACATGGGGGTTTATACATACGTGTCATCCGCCCACATCAAAACTTTTCGAAAGGCTTAACTGTCTGCTAAGGTTATTTTTTCACGTCGGCAAACTTCGTGGCTTAAGTAGCTCAAGATGTTCCGGTTTCAAATCCCGTCCAGGCCACGGAAGAGTGCGCCAGCTTCTGATGAAACCTAATGTTTAGTACATGAATATGCTTCCCCTCTCCCCTTTGTTCCTACGATTAGCCAGCCAGCAAAAGCCAAACAGTTTAATGAGCAAGAATTAAAATTTTCTTTTTAAACACCTACCACGCCACTCATGCGGTCGATCCCTAAGCCATCGCTACGAACTGTATTCCGGCTTCGATGGCGTCGTTTCTGGCACACAAGTCTCAACTAACGCGGATAATACACTTTTAAATAAAGATTCAGCAACGACTAACGTCAAGAAACATTATTCTTTTACCGGAAATATAAAATGAAAACCTCAGTAATATAAGCCGAAGGTTGATAATAATACCCGAATACTCTGCGGGGAAACTTACCTACTGTCGTAGGCTTGAACGCGACTTTATTTGAATGTCGGCAGGTGAAACAGCAGCGAACTGTGACCGGCTGGCACATATTCTTTGTCTGCCTTGTAATACTGGTTAAAAATATAATTAATGTATGGAAGGCAAAGAATTTTCATTGTTGTTTTTAAACTATTTCATATTACCATGTGCCTATTTTTCACTCATGCGGACAACCAATGCAAAAAAGTACTGTTACATACGAATCCACGTCTTTGTTTTGTTGTTTTTAGCAACAAAATATTCCACCGGAAGTCCGGAAATTCATCAACAGATGCACAACGGTGGATTCACCACTAGTGGATTCATCTGTGGATTTCAGGATTAACCATGTGTGTCGTTTGAGAAGAAGCAGTAATTAAAAAAATTTGACTAATTAGCAGGTCGACTTTTTAGGCGGGTTCCTCTCGCCACTGATTGTGAACATGTGCTCTTAGAATTATAGTCAATTCAAAGTAACTTCCAACTTATCTGAAGCCCTGCTGTAGTTCTACTTCCAGAATATTCCTCCGCCTCGTGCAAACAAAGCTTAAGGGTGTTCAAGTGCCAGAAATGATCCTCGATATGTTGAGGATATTGTATAATTCTGTTTTATTACATTCAATTGTACATTGATAAAAGTACCAAAAACGATGGAAAAATAGTTTTAAGAAATAAATGAGCAAAACAACCGGAATTTATAATGTACTAGCAAACCCGGCGAACTCCGTTTCGCCACCAGATGGCTTCGTTTTATGCAACATTTTGTTTGNCACTAGTGGATTCATCTGTGGATTTCAGGATTAACCATGTGTGTCGTTTGAGAAGAAGCAGTAATTAAAAAAATTAGACTAATTAGCAGGTCGACTTTTTAGGCGGGTTCCTCTCGCCACTGATTGTGAACATGTGCTCTTAGAATTATAGTCAATTCAAAGTAACTTCCAACTTATCTGAAGCCCTGCTGTAGTTCTACTTCCAGAATATTCCTTCGCCTCGTGCAAACAAAGCTTAAGGGTGTTCAAGTGCCAGAAATGATTCTCGATATGTTGAGGATATTGTATAATTCTGTTTTATTACATTCAATTGTACATTGATAAAAGTACCAAAAACCATGGAAAAATAGTTTTAAGAAATAAATGAGCAAAACAACCGTAATTTATAATGTATATATATTGACATACAAATAAAGTTTTTTTTTTTTTTACATAATTATCAAGTTTGGCTATAGTTCAAATAAGTTGTTAATGTCATTAGAATAAAGTAAAGAAATTTCGTTGAATTTATTCCAGCAGNGTGCGTTCTGGAGTTATAGCGTCAGGAAGGAAAACCCGACTTATTTTTATATTGTAGATATATATTGACATACAAATAAAGTTTTTTTTTTTTTTACATAATTATCATGTTTGGCTATAGTTCAAATAAGTTGTTAATGTCATTAGAATAAAGTAAAGAAATTTCGTTGAATTTATTCCAGCAGTTCGGCCATAATTTTATTTTAATTTTTACAAGAAAATTTACATCCAAAGTAGCTACAATTAAAACCCGAATCGCAGGCGAACAAAACGCCAAACTTTAAAGAAACTGCTTCGTAGCGTTCCTAATCTTCAAAAAAACCCTTCAGCTGAAATAAAATATTGTGCTCGCATAACTTTTATAATTTCTTTGGCAAAAATGTTAAGGCCCCCACCTACCTTGCTCTCTAACGGCGATGCAGTGTTTGAAGTACACGTTTCTCTACGAAACTATTAGGCGTGCCTCCAATGTGCTGCTTTACGAGAAGAACGTACTTGAGGCGAGAGGTGTTGTGCTTTCGAGATGTCCCGCATATTATAAACACCATTCCAGACTCCACAATGGCTAGAAGTGGCTTTCTCAAAGCGCTGTATCGCAAAATATGCGCTTCATACATATGCAAAACTACTGCACTGAACCTTGCTGCAGACGTCTCATCAACAACTAGACGTCCCACAGGCACAGGTCAGTTGAGAGCCTTGCGCTTAGCGGCGATGGTCGCACTTGATGCACGTGGCAGTGTCGCCCTTATCCTCCCGCGCTTCTTTTCCTCAAACGAAGAAAAAAACTGCAGGTAGGTGGGAGCATTAAANTTCTACTAAGAAAGTATGCGAGAGTTATATTTAAACTGATTTGGCATTTTATCAAATAGTTATTGATACCGTAGCGCTAAACCGCCAAATTCTGGACACTCCAACAGCCTTAACCATGTTTAGAAAATTACACCAAAGGGACAACGCACCGCATTCGTGCGCACTCAGTGTAATAATATTTTACCTAAGAACAATTTCTTACTAGGCATTACGAACACACCTATTGCCACTATAATTCCATTAATGTTAATAATTGATCAGCGATTATAATTTGTAGACCGAATTTAAGCAGAAGTTCAAATTAACAAAAAATAAGAATCTTTTATGTTAAGAGAAGTATGAAACGCTTTAGACACATGTCATATTTAGGAAATAAACAAACGCGTCACACATAAGATGATTTTTAAAGGTTTTATTCCAAAAGTGTGAAGAAACTGCGAATGGTCTATGAAAAGCTTTCGAAGTCGACCTACGGGAAATGCCCCTGTTCTCTCCTGCATGCGATCTAACGCGCACACTTGGCTGGCGTGCACCAAGTTTGCAGCGACGGGGAGAAAGTAGTTCCGTGTTTTAACCTTGAATTACCTAATAGTGTTCGGAGAACATTAATTAAAACTGAAATAATGTCTTCCTCTTCTTAAATTTTTAATGCATACAAGTGCTGGAGCCAGCAAAATTTTTAAATGTTTACTTTTCCAATAATTTTCCAGTTTCACTTGACCGGCATAAATACACTGATCAATGTCACATACTACGGAGGAATACACAATCTGCATGGAAGTATGTCTTGAGCAGGACTTGGACAGTTTACCGTGAACAGCCTCGACGCATGTTGTAAGGACCGCCATATAGCGGTGAGGAATGTGACGCGCCAAGCAAGCTCTAGCCATTGGCGCATTCTCCAAACACGAGTCTCGCGTCGGCTGCTGCATTTCTGCTAACCCCCCCC
>NQII01003987.1:49833-60639 GCA_002778355.1 Clitarchus hookeri
AAAACCGAAAACAATTCAAAGGTGTTGTGGAAGGGATCCGGTCATGGAGTTTGCCTGTGGTGATTTCTAGAGACCGTGGAAAGCCGAACTGAGGATGTCGTAATCAAGAATTCAACATGTATCCTCCGGAGTGTGGGTTCAGTGTTTTAACACTTTACTACATTAATCGGTGCTTCACGTTGCTAACACTAGTTCTTGACAAATAACAATTCAATATTACATTTGTGTGCGGTCAGTTAAGCACTTTTATTAATTTTTGAAATGTTTTCCGGGACTGATCCCGGGAAAATAAATGGAAGTTGTTGGTGGAATTTAGAGGATTATTTTATATACAACAGGAAATTTTGCGTTCTGCAAAATTTTCTAGTCATATTTTTGGTCGTTAGATAAAAAGTTCTAATTGTTAATTTTAATTGGTTATTAGGGGTTTGTTAAGGACTTATCAAGGATTAAAAAAAATATTTCGGTTCATTTTTAGATATATAAAAGGAAATTTCATGTTATTCAATATTTCTCTTCAGACTTTTGGTTGTAAGAGACGCCACTTTCAAACAATACCTTTTTTTAAATATTTTTCCGGGACAAATCTTGAGAAAATAAATATTAATTAAGAATGGATTTCATCTAACTTTCGAAATATTATAAGAAATATCGTGATCTTTAATTTTTCTCTTTACATATTTGGTCGTAAGACACGTCATTCTCGAATTATTAATTTTTTAAATATTTTTCAATGACACATCACAAAAAAATAAAAATTATCTATTAGTGGGTTTTTTTTAGTTTTGAATATGTTGCAGGAAATTTTGTGTTCTTTAATTTTTGTCTTTACATACTTTGTCGTAAGTTGCACCGCTTTTTACTTATTAATTTTCTTGGCGTTTTTCCAGGACAAATCCCAGGAAAAGAGCGGGGAAAGTTGAGTCGATTTTGGTTATCCTAATCTACGAATTTTTTCTGCGAATTTCGACGCAAAAAAAAAAGCTTTTCTTGCAAGTTGTCCGAAAATATACATTTCTCCCTAAAATGACTTGACTACACGGAGAAGTGGCTTGTCCGTTGCGCCGCTAAGAAGTCTCGTTTGGACGCACGTAGGCCCTACATTGCTAGTTAGGCAATACATTAGTTTTATTGAGTCATAGCAGTTTTCAGGTATTCGTTATACCCGTTCAAGAGTGCACAGATGCCTAAAGCTGGATTTACAATAACCCGACAGTCCGACAAAACAGCCACGACACCGACAAAATATTTTCAATTGCCAATCAGGAGCAAGGTGATCCCGACAGAATCGCATCCCCGACAGCGCGAGACAAAAGAAGATTCTATTTTTAGTTTTGTCGGGCGTCGGACCGCTCGGGACCGCCAGGCATCAGAAAAAAAACTAAGAAATAACCTTACAAAACAAAAGTTCGTGCGGATTCCACTACTGTAATAAATTTCACACTAAAAATATTTTATTTAAGTGTACATACTGGTTATCTTGTAACAGAAAGTCGTTGAACTGACGAAAATAAATATTCGTGGAAAAATAACTACTCCATGATGCAAAATATTTTCTTTACAAAGTAATCAAAACAAAAGTAGTGTACAGTGGATTGTAAATGTATGTACCATTATATAGCAAGTTACTGGCCATTCTAGGATTGCCAAAAGCCACGCAACACTTGTCGGATGGAAATTGTCGGGGTATTGTAAACACTGACCTAATTTTGGTGGTGGAAATGGTCGGACTGAAAAGTCTTTTCGGACTGTCGGGACGAGCTCGTCGTGACATTGTAAATCCAACGTTAGAAAGCTGACCTGTAGCCTACAGTAAGTTCAAGAACTGACGAGTCGGGATACATCATTTTATTGATTAGTTTACAAATCACAGTCAAATTTCCATTTTTAAAAGGAAAATAATTTTATATTGTTGCGTATTCTAAGGCATAGACTACACAACAATTCTAATCCAGATATAGTGCTTACTGCTTAATATTTGGTTAGAAATAATTATTGCCGAACTTAATGTAGTAATATACATGTCTGCGTAGCAAAAAAAAAACTTAAATTTGATATGGTAAACTACATGTCTATGCAACTAAAAACTAACCAATTTGCTTTAGCAAAAATGCAGTTGATATCTAAGACAATCGCGATTACGAAATTCTGCTGTTTGTTTTGTCGAGATTATCTTATTGAGCGTGGTATTTTTATTACTATTCTAAGGCAATAATGCCAATAACAATCATAAACAAAACGCCTTGAGAAAAAGTACTGTTTAGAATAATATACTGTTCAGCTTTGTCAGTCTTTTGTAAACGAACGACAAAAACATATCTGTGGTGTAAGGTATCGAACATTTGAACGTACGCTTTGTCGAGTGACTAAACATATATTCTGCTGTTCTATGGCATGATGGCGTGACAACGTGCTGACGGTAGCCTGCAGTTTATTGTTACATTGTGTCTCAGTATTGTTGTAGATTTCATGTCCGAATCCTCGAGTGCGAGTGAGTTTGTTTCTTTTATGTACTGGTGCGTACATGTGTGCAATAGGCATTAATCAGCACGTGTTTTCCACCACTCATAATGCATGCCTTCAAAATCATACTCCAAACTGAATGACTATAAGGCTAAAAATATATCATCGTAGTAAAAATTTGTAAATAATTAAAATTGCGAAATCGCTACAGATATATCAAATATTATTTGTTTTATTGAGAGTTTTCATTTAATTGGATTGAACTATGAAAGCCATTACTGTGCAAGACAGAAATACTGGTTGTTCTCTGCACCGTGACGCACACTGCAAAAAAAAAAGTTATGATCGAAGGCCACTAATAAAGTTGTCCCCACCCCTTGCTAGATCACATTCCGCCGCCCCTGCAAGTGTGTGTGCATTTACCATACGACGTAAAAGTCTTTAATAACAAAACAAATTCGAATGTAGTCAAATTTTAAACGTACAAGTTCAACCAATACTGCATACATAAATATCTCTCCCTGTCAATGAACTTAAACCGAGAATTTCGTGCTGAATGTAGGTTTACAATTTTTTCGTTAAGTGTAACACGAATTTAAAAAAAAAACCGCACCTCTGAGTAAAACTCTATACAATCGCCTAAATTTTATTTATGATATAACTAAAATTTTAAATATATATATATATATATTTATTTTAAAAAGTTTTTGATTTTTTTTTATTAAAAACTATACAACATATTTTTATAATTACAAATTCTGTTTTTTTTATATCTACCTGTTTTGTGATTATCGTGACAGGCTTGTTATAGCAAGTTGACGCAAAACGGCACACAAAATGGAATAATTTTGAAATAAGCACGGATTATAATTGCAAACGCAGAGATTCCCGGCAAAACAAAACACGATTTAGGATCGCAGCAGGTATATTATATAAGTTAACCACTTCTTAGCACAAAGGGTTAATACCGCACGGCACAAGCCTACAGTTGCGACAGGTAACAGCGACTAGAACTAACCTGAAAGAAGAGAAGCGATGCAGAGAGTTTTGCACGCCGCCTCCATTGTCGAAGCACACGGCGTCACACCAAGTCCATCCACGGCGTCTTGCGGCACAACAAACAAGAACGTGCTCTCTGCCACAAGCACAGCCAGCACGCCGCGAGCCGGTAGGCGACGGTGCTGCGATCTAGCGGCAGATATTGCAACCACGTGCATCTTGTCGCTGCGAGCTGGCTGGCTCACACGCTATCACTGCGCGTCCCCTCCACACTCCACAGTAGGCGAAAATGTTTAGCGAACAGGTTAAAATTTAAGTTAGTTTGTTCTGTTCGTTCAACACAGCGAACACCAAACACGTTCCCTGAACATGTTCGTGGATCGTGAATGTTGCTGGGTAGGCGGAAATCAGTGTTCGCTACTTTAGTGGTGACTCGGTCGCAGCAGTGCATTACCTGGGATTCTGCGTACAGTGATGCGTTCAGGAAGTCGCGTCACTTGCATTGCGGCAGCGCTTGTTGTGATTAACGGAAGCAAGAAACGTTCGAAACGTAGGTGATGGCAGCGACAGATGTAATGAAACTGCGCAACAGAATTCAGAAAGAACTTGCAGGCTGACTGCCTTTATAGCAACTTTACTAGAATGTCAAATGCTGATGTTGAAAACCTTATTACGTTAATAGGCCTGCTAAAGTTCTACTTCCAGGATATCCCTCCACCCTATACAAACAAAGCTTAACTAGAAAATAGCACCTAAAGGACAACGCACTGCATTCGTGCGCATTCAATTTAATATTATTTTGCATGACAACTTTTTCTTACTGAAAATTTGTTTCACTCTAATTATAGTAGTATTAATTGTAAACAACTATAATATTTATAGAAAAATATAAGTAAAACTTCAAATTAATAAAAATCAGATACTTTTTAACACAAGTATAGAACGCTTGTGATACATTACATATTTAGGGATCAACCTAACACGTCATACATGGGGTTATTTTTCAAAGATTTGATTTAAAAAGTGTGAATGGCGTGGAGTGGAGAGATTTGGGTGGCTCTTAGCATCGAGTTCTTGAGAGCCGATGAGGGTGAAGCGAGGTGAGTGAGGAATATAACCGGAATGCATGAGCGGGGGAAACGGGAGATCCCCGATCGTCCGGCACGATTCCCACTCGCGAAGACCCGGGAGCGACCCCACCGGGAATCGAGTCCGGTTCGCCTAAGTGGGAGACGAGTAGTCTAACCACTACACCACCACGGCCCCCCCCCAAAAAGTGTGAAGAATCCGCAAATAGTATGCAATCACCTTGGTTTTTGCCAAGTGGAGATTCTTATAATTTATTAATGTAGCTATTCACATTTGCTAAACAGAGCATTTCTAAATTTGTTCCCGAGGTTTGTCAGGTATAAGTGAATGCTTTAGCAGAGTATGCAAAATTACATGTTATGTCTGATGTATGGGAATACGTTGTGAACGGATTTGAAAGCAAGTGGCAATTTCACTATTTCATCGAGGCGCTTGATGTAAAGCATATTATTCTACAGGCTCCTATAAAGAGTGGCAGAGAATTGTACAACTATAAGGGCCATGATAATATAGTTTTGCTAGCATTAGTTGATTCAGAATACTCGTTTATGTAAGTAGACGTGGGGTTTCAAGGACGGATCTCAGGTGGTGTGGTATTTAAAAACTCTGAGCTATGGAAGGAAATTGCAAAGCAGATATAGGACCGCCTACAGCAGAATCACTACCGGGAATAAACGTGCATGTGGCATTTGTCGTTGTTGCATACGACGGGGGCCGCGGTGTTGTAGTGGCTAGACAACTCACCTCCCACCAACACGAACTACGCATTTGCTCTTCGTGAAAATGCAATGTAGCCATATCTGGGCCGTCAGCCAAATTAAAGTAAGAACATGATATTTATTTGTAGGGTAAGTAGGGCCCGTGGAGTTTCAGAAAACGTGCTTGGTGTAATGACTTTAGTTGTCAGGGTGCTTGGTATGGAGACCCCTGCTTCTCAAGCCCCGTAGGCAACAATAGTAACACTGGCTTGCGTATGCTCACACAACTTCTTGCGTGCTGGTAAATACTGAAGAAATTTGTATTTCCCAGCCGGTAGTTAGGACACTGTTTCACGAAATGGAACAATTATCCGATCCATTCTGCTGTAGTAATAAGAGAAGACATTGATTGATGTTTTGTTTCTGACAGAGGGAGGGTGCCATGGCAACAACACAATAAAATGACTTTTGTGTGTAAAGTAAGAGTATTTAACCCGAAAGCACGACATTGTATGCGTACATCAGAAATAAACAAATGTCCATGGACAACGGACACGCACATAAATTTCACTTTTATATCACATTCCTTATTTTGTGATGTCCCAATGTTTTAAAACATTATTCAATAACATTAAACGTATTTTGTAATACGTGTAAATGTAAAGCAGATATACTTATAAACGCGCACTGTAGGCAAATTCACAAAAATAAATTACTTTATTTTTAAACTCTTGCAATGTGTATCTTTTTTTACCCATAAATATATGTCTTAACTACAAACTAAGCTACACGTTACTATGATTGGATTGAAATTGAAAAATATATTTAAAGGATATTCGCATTATAGACATGGGTAACACAGCGCTACGCACCAAATTGTGGGGAAAGTCACTCGGGGAGCGAACAGTTTCTAATAATAGACATGGCGGCCACCTGCCTTCCGGTTTGTTCGCCGACACGTCCACGCCAAACGAACCACGAACGTTCGCGCGATAGTCTTCGTCGCATCTGTAAGTTATCGTCACGAACAAGCTCGCTTAGTGGGGACCGGCCTTCGCATGTTCAGGGTTGCTTTCAATGAAAGTGGGGAAAATGGAGGCTGATAATCCAATAAACATATAATACTGTAGTTTAATAGATGTGATGTGAACGATAACCGTGCATACAATTAACTTTTATTTTAGAAATGAAATGTGACGAAATCAGTTAAATATAGTGTTCCTCAGTGGGGTCATTATTCCACATAGCTCTTTAAAGCCCTTTCACAGTGGCTGTTGATATTGGTACAGTCAATATTTTTATAGTAATTTTCAGTTCATCATGACGAATAGAAGACTGAAGAATGCAGGTAGTATGTAGATGCATTATCGTGCACATTGGAGGCAAAGCGTTATAAGTAGTGACCTGAAAAATTCGCTTATTCATTTTGGGACATGCTAGAATTCTAATCACGTGTGTTTTTATAACTTCAGCCATTGGACCACACGATTTTTGACACCTTCTGGAGAACGCTGGCCCAATCGTCGCCTATCACTGTGACAGCAGACATCCAATGTGCAGCTGACATCAACATATTTGTATATAAGACTGTAGAGTTTAACCTGCAGGTCGTTGAACTCACGAATTTTTCAGGTCTCTTAGTTATAAAACTTCAGATCTTCTTTCAAATGATCTTGGACTATGTAGTTTAAATACTGGCAGAGTACGTTAACATCTGAATGATTTCATCAGCAGATGAAAGTGTCAGATGTTAAATGTAATTGTACTGACTGTTCTTAACAGCAACAGCCACTGTTGAAAGGCCTTACTTACTTAGTGATATGAACAGAATAATGACTCCACAGAGAAAAAGACAAGGCATTAGTTCACTGGTTCACTGCACGAGGATTTCTGTTCAAGCATAAAAGAGTCGAAATTAAGAATTAGTATGTAGAATTATGAAAAGTTATGTCACTAAAAGACAGATAGAATATGACTGCTTGAAATGTGGATGAATTTAATAAACAGATAATTACACTTCACGTGTAGGCGACCTTATATATTTTTAATGTTTTAAACGTAAAATGTTAGTTCATCTGAATGTAGCTAACGCAACGATTTTTTCACATCCTCCTCTTCCTCCCACCCTATTGACATAACAGCCCCGGGGATTTTTAGAAAGAAATAGGCAGTGAAAATTATATTAAAAACTAGTCACATATCAATGACAGCTTGAATAACAGCAAGTCATGTATATATTCTAAAATTGGTACAGTACTTTAAATATCGTGCATAAAACTATCCATAACTGCTCCCGACTCATACACACCAACACGCTTCAACAGAAAAATATTACGAAGTGAGGAATATATAAATTACACAATTAAGGATTGCATATACCAACATCTTAATTAGGAGCCATGGTCATGGCGTGTACAAGGGGTGTGGTCACCACCATTATTGGAGGGAAGAGGGGGAGTTTAAGCCCTAACCAACCTATTTCCAGAAATATATTTTCCAGGTTATTCCTTACATCTATCATAATGCGGCTCAGTGAACAATGAAACCCTGCATTGATTTTTAGGCTATTGAACTTAACTTTCTTGCAGTTCATCTAATAGTTTTCCTTTAGTGTTATTTGGGCTGCGGTGGTGATATTCGCTTTCTAATAAGGCATACGGCCACGGTGACTGAGCGGTTAGACTGCTCGCCTCCCACCGAGGATAACCGGACTCTATCTCCGGCCGGTTCACTCCGGATTTTCGCAAGTGGGAATCGAGCCGGACGATGGCGCTGGTCGGCGGGTTTTCTCGGGGATCTCTCGTTTCCCCCGCTCTTCCATTCCGGCCATGCTCCATAGTCACCTCGCTTCACCCTCATCGGCTCTCAAGACCTTGATGTCTAATGTGTCGGATACCAAAAAATTTTTAATAATAATATATTTACGCAAAACATGGCTCATCTTGTACGCATTAAATGTGATGCAATTTTCCTGAAATAAAAATGTTTGCACTTTATATTTTTATTAATAATATGATTTCAAATCCGAAATTCTCCTGTTTTGCTGCAGCCATAGGTACAAATACTAACTTAGCTGCACGGATTAAAACAATTACAACGTAAACTAATGCCATGCGCTACCATGGATCACAAATGTAATCACCAGATAAAAGACAGTATATATGAAAAAAGTGCTAAATATTAAAGAATTGTATTTAAGATTTTTTTTTTAATGCATGAACTGTTATTTGGTGATTAAATATGTGTTAAGCGGTAGTCCGCGGCATTAGCTTAAGTTGTAATTTTTTTTATTTGTACAACTTAGTATTTATTATTATGGCTGCAACAAAACATAAAAACATGAATTTGACATCAAATTATTTAAATAAATGTTAAGTGTAAGTTGTTTTATTCGAGGAAGATGTGATCACATATAATGCGCCCAAGTTGAACAATGCTCGTTACAATTAAAAAACAACTAATTGTTTGGTATGAGTAGCGTGCATATGGAGATCTCCGGCGATGTGCTCCATTAACGCTCGCGTGTCTCTTTCTCCGGCGTCTTGGGGTTGCTGGTTCGACTCCGGATCCAGCAAGCATCTCAACTGTTGCACTCACTAACCCTTCAAGAAGCTTGTACGCCTGTTTCTCGTAGCCATACTACTTTTATAGACATAAAGTATGTTAGATAGTAAAAAATTGTTTTTATTAGCCTATTTGAAATTTTTTCTTTTCATCTGACAGAGCTCTTACACATAAAATTGAACTTTTGCTAACTCTTTGATATATTTTAAAGTCAATTATTTTTCTTTAAAAACCTCAATGTAACTATTGATGTGTGTTTTCTTAAACATATGATAAAATAAAAAAGTTAAGCGATTTTTCTGAAATTCGTATGTGCATCGACTTTTGCGGAACCATTGCAGAACTATTTCGCTCTCTCTCTCTCTCTCTCTTCCCTCTCTCTCTCTCTCTCTCTCTTTCCTCTCCCTCTACCTATCTCTCTTTCTCTATTTCCCTCTCCCTTTCACCTTTTTCATTCGCACCAGTTTACCATCGAATGTCTATATCCTACTATAAAAATTTTAATTCATGGAGTTGCCTTTTTAAATTCACGACCATAATTCGAGTGTTTTTCTTCTAAAGTAATGTTGGCCTGAATAACTTAAAACTGAGTACTAACCCCGTCCCTGTCTCGAGTCGTGCTGAAATAATAGTGTGTTTCCCGATGTCAGCGCCTGCCAACATAGTTTAACATCAATAAATTTGAAAGGACAGGACAAGCGAATAAAAAAATATTCTTTATAGTCTTTCTCGAAAACTTTTATTTTCAATTTTAAATCCGTACTTATTAGCACCTGAAAAATAATTGCCATAAATTTATACCAAAATCAGCGAAATCCCTCTAGCAACCATTGTCCGTAAAAATAATACAGTCGATTATTTTTTTTTTATTCAGAGGAAGAATTAAGAGTCATAAGCTGATACTTTTGGGATTGGTACTTCAGTGTAAATCCACACTTAGAAAGTGCACGAATGTTATAGTTTATTACTAGTATACTTCCATGCTAGTTTTCCATATGTTTGTTTACGAATTTGCAAGGAGCATGGTAATATTTCTTCACATATATGTGTAAAGTTTATAGTTTGACATGTTTAATGAAATGAAAAAATGTACAATTTATTTTGAGAGCACTACAGCGTAACCAAGTGTAAAAAGGCATTATAAAAGCCTTAGACAAAAATGATTATGTCAACAGTGAGTGTGTCTCTCTCTCTCTCTCTCTCTCTCTTTGGGCACAAGCAGCAGTAGGGCGCTGGCATTTAGCAAGGCATCGAGGACCNACATGTTTAATGAAATGAAAAAATGTACAATTTATTTTGAGAGCACTACAGCGTAACCAAGTGTAAAAAGGCATTGTAAAAGCCTTAGACAAAAATGATTATGTCAACAGTGAGTGTGTCTCTCTCTCTCTCTCTCTCTCTCTCTCTCTCTCTCTCTTTGGGCACAAGCAGCAGTAGGGCGCTGGCATTTAGCAAGGCATCGAGGACCAGCTCCTCGACAATGTGTAGCATGTCCAGCATAACACGACCATGCGAGCATGCATGCATGCGCTCACCTCTTTCTTTTATAATATTTGCCTGGCTGCTGCAGTTTTCATAATTTCTAGCTTGAGTGCGCAGATGGAAAAACATACTTGTTGACGATGCCTCATTGCTCGCTCGCCTCATCTCAGGTTACATATAGTGACGGTGTGCTTGAAACACCGGACAATGTCACGTACTGCGCTGCTGAGTTGCGCGTCCTACACGAGGTATCGGCAAGGGAGAGATCCTGTCGATGGCTCGGCGGCGAGGGCCTGGCTTCCTCGCCAAGGTCAGCTGGTAGACTGCACGATGACGGCGAGAAGGGATCCCCCCTCCACCCAATACACTTATGCTCGGCGTTGCCTGGTGATAATGCGATGCTTCCTCTACGTCATCTGGGTTTTAATTGTAGCTGGCAAGAGAATCACACTACCTTTACGGAGTTTTCTCAACACTTGACGTCATTAAATATGTTTGTGAAGGAGTGACT
>NQII01003987.1:69535-224174 GCA_002778355.1 Clitarchus hookeri
GCTCGTTCAGTTCGCGTCTTAACTTTTTGTAGATACGTAATATTAAACTTTTGACGGATTTTTCCTCTGAAGCCTTATAGTACCCCTTTAGTATTTTATTAATTGTGATCAGTACCTATTTTCGTGGACCCCCAGAAAGGCTTCGCGGAACCCCAGGACTCCACGGAACACACTTTGAGTATAGCTGTGATAGAGGAATGTTACTTTGAGAAGTGTAGCTCTTTTCGTGTTGGTTATTGCAACATAGCCTATTACTACTGTGTGTAGACCGCAACAGTATTGCGTGCGCAACGCAATACTGTTATAATTCAGTTTGCTGCTGCTTCACATCTCACAATCAGCCAAACAAGGAGGGGTAAGGGCCAAACAAGGAGAGGCAGGGGCCAAACAAGAAGAGGTAGGGGCCAAACAAGGAGGGGCAGGGGCCAAACAAGGAGAGGTAGGGGCCAAACAAGGAGAGGCAGGGGCCAAACAAGAAGAGGTAGGGGCCAAACAAGGAGGGGCAGGGGCCAAACAAGGAGAGGTAGGGGCCAAACAAGGAGGGGCAGGGGCCAAACAAGAAGAGGTAGGGGCCAAACAAGGAGGGGCAGGGGCCAAACAAGAAGAGGTAGGGGCCAAACAAGGAGGGGCAGGGGCCAAACAAGGAGAGGTAGGGGCCAAACAAGGAGAGGCAGGGGCCAAACAAGAAGAGGTAGGGGCCAAACAAGGAGGGGCAGGGGCCAAACAAGGAGAGGTAGGGGCCAAACAAGGAGGGGCAGGGGCCAAACAAGAAGAGGTAGGGGCCAAACAAGGAGGGGCAGGGGCCAAACAAGAAGAGGTAGGGGCCAAACAAGGAGGGGCAGGGGCCAAACAAGGAGAGGTAGGGGCCAAACAAGGAGAGGCAGGGGCCAAACAAGAAGAGGTAGGGGCCAAACAAGGAGGGGCAGATGTAGTTGCACTGCACGCTACACACTAAGTTACGTACATAGACTTTTAAATATTCAGATTAAATCTCAAGACTTTAATGTAGTCTTGAAACCTTTGTGTTCAGTTACGTCTACTTTGTCACCAATTTCAGTAACACACAAGTTCACCTTGAACTCATCTGTATTAGCCTGCGCTTGCATCAGCAGCGTTCTTAACGTGCATACGTGTAGATGCAAGGTACCTGGCTGCTGAAAACGCCGAACTTCTGTTACGAGAAGTGAAACCACGTGAAATGCGCTTGTCCTCGAGGTGCCAAGGTGTTTGCCACAGTTCCGACGACGCGTGATAAGCGCGACTGTTAATACAGAGGCTGCTAATCCTACCTTGACTTTCGTTGACACGAGGATGTTCTATACCAGTGACTCCACACTCTCGTACTCTGACTGACATGTGCCGAAGTTTCCTTGACTTCGACCTGGGATGAAAACTTCACTGGAAGATGGTAGCACGGTTCAATGACCCCTCACAGCTGGTTAACTGGGTGGCGAAGACAGATCTCACAGAGTGAATATTATCAACTTAGTATTACCTGNTGACCCCTCACAGCTGGTTAACTGGGTGGCGAAGACAGATCTCACAGAGTGAATATTATCAACTTAGTATTACCTGCCCATGGTCTCCACTGTCGAGTGTCAATAAAGTACCCCAGTATACGCACTACCTCCACCTCCAAAATACATCCATGCTCATGTCAGTGTACATTATCGTGTTATGGACCTAGTTGCCAATTTGCAACTGAACTTTAGTTTTACATTTTACCTGCCTGGTTTCGCCTTTCACAGTGGTTAAATATCATTGTTTCCGAGCTGTGTTCTGGCGGTCACTGAGGGAGAGGCCTTTCGACGTTCGATCTGAGTAGTTTTAGGTCCGTCCTTTTTTCTATGACCAGCTGACTAGTGAACAAGTTCAGGTGTTAACCACATCCAGGGACGAATAATAACAAATTTACCCAGTACTTTAGCCCCATGATTGTCATAGAATATAGGCGTAACAAATAGCAATCTAGCATGTGCGTTTAAATTCAATCGTTAAAAGTTTAACTTATTTACAATTTTAAAATTAATTCGTGTGCCTCTTTTAACCAAATTATGGAATTTTTTTTACATACGTCACGCCACCTGATAATTCTAGGGATCGTCAGAGTAAAATATTATATGAAAACCACACCACTTTGATTAAATAGTGGTCTTCTACTGGAACTGGTTCCGGGCACATAATAAAAACATTCCAAGGAGCCTCTTGNCCACTTTGATTAAATAGTGGTCTTCTACTGGAACTGGTTCCGGGCACATAATAAAAACATTCCAAGGAGCCTCTTGTGATGTGTCATCACACTTCTCGTAATAACAAACTCTTACCACTGCAGCGTGAAGATTTTACATAAATATTTCCCAGGATTAAAATGATCACCTCGTAAACCATATTCGTTAGATAGGTTTGGGGGAGTTGGACACAGGCATCAAAGTACAGGATTTAGGATTACCCGCCTGCGATTACATCACNCCACTTTGATTAAATAGTGGTCTTCTACTGGAACTGGTTCCGGGCACATAATAAAAACATTCCAAGGAGCCTCTTTTGATGTGTCATCACACTTCTCGTAAGAACAAACTCTTACATTAGTGACCACTGCAGCGTGAAGATTTTACAGCTACATACATAAATATTTCCCAGGATTAAAATGATCACCTCGTAAACCATATTAGTTAGATAGGTTTGGGGGAGTTGGACACAGGCATCAAAGTACAGGATTTAGGATTACCCACCTGCGATGACATCACNGTTAGATAGGTTTGGGGGAGTTGGACACAGGCATCAAAGTACAGGATTTAGGATTACCCACCTGCGATGACATCACAGGCGACTGGCCATGTTGTGGTGGCACCCGATCACTATATTGGATCTTGGTGACATTGAACCTGTGCTCATGACTTTGAATGACCTTGAAACCAATTTTAAAAAAATAACAAACAAATTTGAAAATTCTGAAAATCGAGGAACAGTTAATGTATACATACCCACACCCTCATTCACCCCACCAACCCTAACAAAACACTANATTCTGAAAATCGAGGAACAGTTAATGTATACATACCCACACCCTCATTCACCCCACCAACCCTAACAAAACACTACCACCCACCATCCCACCCATCTAAAAATAAAAGATTTTAAAAAAATCGCAAAAATTAACAACAATTTTTAAAAAATCGAAGCATATGCACTATTAATTAAACTCACATGCGTCCCACCACCATCTCCTCATCCTCTCCCAATAAACACCCCTCCCGTAACCTAAAAGAAAAGAAAAATCGCAAATAATAAAAAAAAAATATTTTAAATATCTAAGAACACATTGAGTTAACCTCACACTTGACTCCACAGTTCGTCACGCTAAAACAGATGAGTTCAAGGTGTACTTGTGCGTTACTGAAATTGGTGACAAAGTAGACTTATCTGAACACAAAGGTTTCAAGACTACAGTAAAGTGCACCTTTAACACATTTTTCTTTTCCAAAATATGACACTTTAGTTTATGTTAGTTAATTATTTTTCATCTACCATCAGAGAGCTCCGATGTTGTACATTTCCAAGCCCATGGCTTTGGTGACAACGCATGGATTCTGCGTCTTGACCGGACTGGCCCAGGCGAATTTGCTAAAGATATCAGTGACTGCAATATTCATGCATTTTTCGTACGCAAAGTCTTAATTATAATTCTATATGGACATATTTCCATTAATAGTGCAGTGCNTAATAGTCCAGTGCTCATAGCACTACTTTTAAGGGGTGAGGGATGAATTATACGATACATAAAAATATAAAATAAATAGTTAATTTTATAACAATTAATTATTTATTTGTTATTACAATTTAAGAAGAAAGTAGTTCATCACATCATGCAATATATCCCCATCCTTTCAGTTTATTAATCACTGAAGATATTTCAACAATTCACGAGAGTTCCCCGCGTTTTTGAAGGTAAATAAAATATATGTGATTCTATCAACAAGTCCATTCGGGTCATCGAGAAAATCACCCTTATCATCTTCAGCACTTAACTGTCTTCATGCTCATTTTTATCAATGCTCTCTTCATGGTCATATTCACTTCCTAATTTGTATTCTATATTAAATTTGCTTTCCTTTGTACCATGACTTGTATGCGCAACTGTATTAAGAGCCGACGACAGTTTATTTTGAAGTTCGTCGACTTAACGCCTCTGTCTTGCAAGTGTACATTCTACACAAAACGACTCTACTGCAATCATTACGTCTTTAGCATTAACCGTCTCATCATAATCGCCTGCTGAATAGGTACCCATCGATGCAGCAAGAGGCATTGCCGGCAACACTTACTGACTCTCAGTAGACGAATCATTGCATATCTCGGAATGTCTTTCAATGTATCGCTTTGCACAAACTGCATGGGACCAATGTAGTAATGATTCATCGCGCGAAGAGTGTTCTTCGTACAGGCCGTTCTCTCATGCTGATGAGCACTTTGACCATAGGTAAAAACTCTAGCGCAGAATCGGCACTGGTGACAACCAGTTAGTGATGATGCATGTTGCAACTCCGTGATAGTTGACTTCAAAGACAGGCCTTCGTATTCACAACTCATCTTCGTGGTATGACGAGGGACCACTTCTAAATCGAAGTTCACCTTTCGGTGTCAGAAAGTCAACTGTAATTTTTTCTGTATAAATGCGGTTCTTTTTACAGCAAAGAGCTAAGTTTTACCAACAAAAGGCCTCCCACCACTATTTATATATTTATAATATGTAAAAGCAGTCCAAGAAAACCCACATACTCGTTCGCCTTAGAAGAAAGGACTCAGATACTTGTATAACAATGTGTTATTTAAATATGTGGAAGACATATTTTTTTATTAACATATTAATTTTAAGTAATATAATATTGCCATATTTGTATGCATTATAATGTATAAAATTAATTGAAAATAAATTTATATTTACAAATTTATATACCTACTAGCTTTTACTAGCGACTTCGCTCGCGTGGTTGTAATAAAAAACTTTAGGAAGAAATATCGGTTTCATTAAACGTGATCCTGGACAGCTAATTCAGATTTTTATGTTGACAACAGCACAATTTCATGAGAAAAAACCTAAACTCTTTAACACCAAAATAATACTTTAAGAACACATTCAATTAATAACACGATATTATAGACGTATGCATCACATAGTAAATTGTACTAATATATTTATTCCAATTCTAGCACAAAATTCAATTATTGTGATNATGCATCACATAGTAAATTGTACTAATATATTTATTCCAATTCTAGCACAAAATTCAATTATTGTGATGCATATGCCATCTGTTTCTTCAAAAATAAATTACGCATCCACTTTGAAAGTTGCAGGCAATACTGAACACATCCTGCGCTCTTAGGGCAGAATAGAGCACTACTCAGATGGGACTCAAGAATAGTTTTAAAATCTTTTTATAGGGTCATTACATGCTATATATTATTTTACATGTTAAATTCTGTACCTTTTCTACTAAGAAACTCTCTTAAACTTTTACACCTTTAGGCAAAACGACTTTAGGCAAAATTACTTTTGGTGAAAACTGCTTTAGGCAAAACAACTGTTTGTAAAATTAAGCAAGGGACTTTAATTTTAAGCAAAATGATTATATGCAAAACAACTTTAGTCAAAACGACTTTAGTTGAAATGGCTTTTAGGCGAAACGACTTTAAACAAAACGACTTAAGGCAAAAAGACATGCTCCCAATTGAATCACATATTTTCTCAATGGTGTCGAGTTGGAGAAGTCGTGAGATGTGAGGATAACTGCACCGATCAAAAATTTCATTTCACAAATACTGAATTAGCTGGTTGCAGCCAAGATGGCAGGTTGGGGAATCGAAGATGACTACAGTTTTCCTATATACCCTANATACTGAATTAGCTGGTTGCAGCCAAGATGGCAGGTTGGGGAATCGAAGATGACTACAGTTTTCCTATATACCCTGGAGACAAGGTCGAAGTGTGCATCTCACTATCCACGGTATTAGGCTTCGCTGAAGACTACATACATATTATCGTCAATTCAAAGCAGGAACTGATGCTTGTAGTTCTTATGCATGTTGACATCATTGTGGGTATGGAAGGAAACCAGGAGGCAGAGGTGAAGAAGTTGCAGTCTATCAAATGGATGCTACCACATTTGCAAACTAGCTCTGCATAACATATCAAGATGATGAAGAATGTGTAAGAAGGCAAAAACATTGATATGGCTTTTAAGTCATGGATTATGGAGACATACCCAGGACTTCCAGCAAGCCAGCTCATCAACTGAATGGCTAATTCCAGCTTTGATTCTGAGAAACCGAGGTACATCATTGTNGTTGGAGAAGTCGTGAGATGTGAGGATAACTGCACCGATCAAAAATTTCATTTCACAAATACTGAATTAGCTGGTTGCAGCCAAGATGGCAGGTTGGGGAATCGAAGATGACTACAGTTTTCCTATATACCCTAGAGACAAGGTCGAAGTGTGCATCTCACTATCCACGGTATTAGGCTTCGCTGAAGACTACATACATATTATCGTCAATTCAAAGCAGGAACTGATGCTTGTAGTTCTTATGCATGTTGACATCATTGTGGGTATGGAAGGAAACCAGGAGGCAGAGGTGAAGTTGCAGTCTATCATATGGATGCTACCACATTTGCAAACTAGCTCTGCATAACATATCAAGATGATGAAGAATGTGTAAGAAGGCAAAAACATTGATATGGCTTTTAAGTCATTGCTTATGGAGACATACCCAGGACTGCCAGCAAGCCAGCTCATCAACTGAATGGCGAATTCCAGCTTTGATTCTGAGAAACCGAGGTACATCATTGTTTGGCTGCAGATAAGGTGTCAGCACAATGTGAGAATGAGCTGTTCACAGTGCGATATATGTCACAAAGAAAATGAGAAAATATTTTTGAATATCGAAAGCTACCGATATGTTTATATAAACCTGAATCTCGAAAATAGACATCACATTCTAGCATATCAAATGTACACTCATTTCCAAAATAGATATTTCAGACATGCTCAGTTCTCAATACTGAGCGGTGATAGTTTCAGGAATATATCATCACTCATGGTTTTCGATGTAAGCAAACAGGATGAGGATTTTAACTCCATTGTAATTGATTGCATGATCGCAATCACGACTGTTGGAAATAATCCTGTACACATATATGTTTTCTACCTTATACATCACGACCGGTCTGTAATATACAATTGTAAAATACTGTTGTGAGCCAGCAGAAAATATATAAATATAAGTGACCAGGCAAGATAACTCTTTATTCACCTTCGAGAATATTCAACTTCAAGGTGTACTCTAATATGCAGGGTTTCTGAAGCCAAAATTACTTTGTGCTCAAGGAAATCGGAGTATCTTACTAAGACGATGGCAAAACATGCACATGCCCCGTCCAAACTCCATACCCCTGGAAACTGTTGGGTGAGATGAGTAAGAAGATGAACGACTAGCCAACCAAGTACTTCCATAGACTAGAATGGGACAAAGGCAAGATTCCAAACCATCAGGTGGGAAATGTGCTGCGCGACTTGCTGATGCAGTACCCGAAGGCCCCGATTTACTTAGCAGGACTTGGAGTAGAAAAGATGGCTGAGTAATATGTGTAAATTTGAGGTAAAATTTATCGATGTGCATGACAAGCACTTTGCTTTGCAATCTCTTTAAAATGTATGTCGAGTCCTATCATCATGTCTAGGACAGGTCATAACCGGAATTGGCCTGAACACTAATGAATGTGCAGTTGGTGAGCAAATGGTGCACCTCATCCATGGACGGGGAATTGACTGCCTATGACTAGATACAAAGTCATTCAGTCTTCTCGAAATGTAAGAGAATTTAGTTTTTTTGTATGGTTGCACACCTGATCGACATCCTTTCATATGTAAGTGTGAAAAATTGATGAGGTTGTTTATTCTATATCTGTAGGTCTGATCATCACCATGGCTCCATTCTGTCCGACGAACATTTACATAAATGCCAAGCCAGACTATGGTATCGAGGAGAATATTTTCAACACAGAAGATGAATATATGTACACCTACACCGTGACCTGTGATGTTGGCGGCATGCAGCACCAGAGACTCGCACATTTTCTAATCGTAAATGAACCAATGAAGATTCAATTGGACTGTCTGGGATCATCAGCTTGTGTCATGATCCACATGATGCTGCAGATACAGCTGCCCAGCACCATGGACCAAATCATCGACCTGCCACACAATCACACTGCCATTAATGCATCAGACTGTGCCCTGGATTTCACCCAGGTGGGGCACTAATTATCGGTTCACTCCCAGCAGCCTGGGTCAAAGAATGATGCTGCCAGTTACGTGGCCTGATGCTGCTGAGTCTGACACCGACATCAGGTTCTTGTATCAGTGTCAGCAATAGAAGCTTCTGCCTCCAGTTACAGAGACTAACCTGCACCTACTCACCAACATCGCTGTTATAGTCCAAAGAAAGAGATGTCTTTCTGGGGCTGCTGATGCCAGTTCCATCGCCGACAGACCTGGTGTATATGAGCCAGATGTAGGCACTGCCATCATAGAGCCATCGATCAAAGAGGAGCATGGTCTATACAGCAATGATAATGCGATGGAGAGTGAATCGGAACCTGCTGCTTGTGTTGAAGGTCTTCATTGTGACCCTATGATTTGCACGACCCTTCGTAGAGCACTGCTGCTTATAGTAATACATGAATTGCTGAGTCTTCACAAAATACTCTAAAGTAATCATTGAGTATCTGTAGCTTAAAAATAAATATAAAATTTGGACTCTGTTCGAAAATGATTTTTAAATAATATTATTGATTTTTGTTGATTTTGTATGTTTATTTTCATATCAGTATAATAATTTTGCTTAAAAAATATGTCATGTTTCATTTCCTTTTCANTTATTTCCTTTTGAATGCATTAATAAAAATCTTCCTAATTATATATGTACATATTTTATTTTAAAATGCCATACATTGAAAAAATACAACAATTAAATATTACAATTTATGTTCTTGGTATGGACCTCATCACCAGGTCAATATCACTCTTTCTGAGAGAAAATTATTTCTTATGGTTGATGCCCCGAAACATGAGTCACCAGTGTGCTCTACTGGATGATAATAAAAATTGATATAAGTTGATGGGTGGAGAGGAATGTGGCTGGAAGGGAATCGACTAATTCACCAATAAAAATTTACGAGTGTCAGTCTTGCCAGGAGCTTAGCCACTCCTCAAATTCTGGACCTCCTATGTCTAAGTCTTAAAATATATTTTTTTTATAATAAAAAAAGTATTTTCCATTATTTTTGAATTTTTTATAATTCTTTGAAAATTTTTTGTGAATTTGTTAATTTTAAAATTTTTTGCGTTTAGGTCATTCAAGGTCATTGGCATGGGGTCACGATTACAGGTAAAGGTCAAGATCACCCATTATTTAAGTGGCTGCTGGCGCCTAAACCGCTGTACTCATTGCTTTTGTGCCAGAACATACCAAATCATACTACTAACACCGATTAGGTGGACAAGAAACCAAACACCAGTCTTCGTTTTTGTTCTGCGCAGAGAAATGCCTTCATCTAGCTCGGCAAGGCACGAAGGGTGGGAAATGGAAAAAGTTTCTCGCCTGTCGATTTCTTTTTACACGAGCATAAGTTCAACTCGGCCATTTTATTTCAGTGTTTGTATTGGAGGCGGCAAATCTAACAATGGTTTCCCTAAATTTATAATGGTAACGGAAGACTGAATAAGTGAAGTGAGATTTTGATAGCTTCATATGCTTTTTGCGTCACAAATCGGCATACAAACATCTGTGGAATATAGCATGAATAGGCACGTGAAACGGTATGTAAGTAACCGATGATGGTACGAGTCCAATCTATGGGGAAGCTAATAAAAGTACAACTGCTGAGATGGTACGCTAGGGTTTATGAACCCACTAAAATCGCAAAACCCTGAGGCAAAAAATTGGCATTGAACGAGGAAAACATTATTACCGTGAATAAAAATTTTGCCAAACCAAATAATAACGAAACATAAACGTGTGCCATAAAACTTTGAAACATGAGTATTAGTTTAATTCACTGTGTAAAACTCAAGTTTTATTATTCGCACAGGACCACATCTAAAATCTTCTACTTCAATGAATGAATTATGCCTTTACGTTATCTTTAGATGTCGGAAAAGTCAAACTGTTATTGCTGTTCACTTTACTCTCTACCTAAATTGGTTCTGCCGTTGATTCTGAAATTCCTATTGTGGCACGTGTTGCTTCAATTACGCTTTACGTCAATTTGTACCACTCTTTTTTCACTGAGATACGTTGCAACATTATATACGATCTCCCGTGCATGTCCTCGCAACAAGGATGTAGAAAGCATTTTTCTCCAGTGGAAATACACCTTTAAAAAAGGTACATTTTAACTACACCTTCTATGAGTCTATGACCACACCCATTATATAGCGAAGGAGGACTTGGTTGCCAAGCTTTCATTTTAGATTTACTATTTTTTTGCTAGGACAAAATATCGTTTTATTGATTTGCAAATACCATAAATATTAAATCCTTGTTTCTTCCATTAAACCTACATTTTTGTGTCAGGAAATACTAAAAATATAATGCAAAAGATTGTATATTATACTTTATTATTATTCACTCAGGAAAATGTTGTAGCTGGAAAAAATTAAGCTAGTTAGCCATTTTTACTGAAATTAATATTTAATGAGTTAACCTAGAAATGTAACCAACTATCACATCTTTCTCGTCAAATCAAATTTAAGGGGCATTATTATTACTTCAAATAATGAACCCGTGTATGGCATGGTCATGTAGCCATCCTCTATTACTGTGATCGTTTCACAGGCAGGAAAATGTTTTTAGCTTTCCAAAGTAGCCAGCCACGTGTGGTGAACTGTTGCAAGGTAAGTTGTGTTTTGCTCTGTGCTATACCTAATCGTTTGCCAGTTTACACATCTGCCACTTAAACGTAGTAGTGCAGTTGACGTCACAGGACGTGTGTGATGGGTGCCTCACCGCTCTCTCGTGAGTGGACGACTTTACTCTGGTTGCTGGTTCCTGTCGAGTGTGTACAGCACTGAGCAAGCTCCAGCTTACCTTGCAACATTTCACCACACGCCGCTGGTAGTAGCGTACTCAGCGGGGGTTCTAAACCTTACATCCACCTAGGCTTCTCTGCCTACATTGCGAAGTTGCGTACCAGACTTACAAATGTTCGCCTGCCTGCAGCTATTTTGCGCGGTCGAGGTCTCGAGAAATGTAAGCTCTAAGGTCGACTCTGCTTTCTCACCGCTCGCCTCATCGCCTCTACGCGCGAGGCGAGAAACCAGAGTGTGGTTTTTTTTCGTCGGTGACTCGCCTCAACGTGACTTCAAGCTGCGACCCTGAATATTTTATGACATGGTAATAAAGATAAAAATATTACCGTGTCTGAAGACAACTCTAAAGATTCTGTGTAGAAATTCAGCAGCAAAAGTGATACAGAAAACACCCGATTGAGGTATTTTCGGGCCCGTAAAAATAATCCGTGGAGTTGAAATGAGAAGTCGAAACTTGTCTTTCAGCACAATACGTTTCTGAAATACTTTTTCTGTTCATACAACATTACAAAGCACACAACTGTTTGTTAACCGCGTGTATTATACCAGAACTCTGAAATGCACTTTATGTTGGAGGTCAGTCGTGCTGTGTCGGTCGGACTGCCAGGCCACCGTGCCACAGCGATCCCTTATATCTCGTATCCTACTATAACGCAACATCCAAAAACGGTAATATTTTTGTCGATAATTCGAATACCAGCGTCATTTAATACCAATGGATGAAAACCACAAATTAAAACGTAAGATATTACAAAACATTTCGATCAAAACCTTACTTTATATAATTTTTGCGAAGGCTTTTTTGGAAAAAAGGAAATGGAAAGATCTTACAAAGAAGAAGCCAGTCTGTGCCACATCATTCAATTTGATGGTTTGCATACACTGATTTCGTCATCAATAATTTACAACACTTTATAGTTCTGTTCTTAGTAACTCTAAGGAAGAGTGTGGAATGTCCTCAATTANCGTCATCAATAATTTACAACACTTTATAGTTCTGTTCTTAGTAACTCTAAGGAAGAGTGTGGAATGTCCTCAATTATATTTTTTTTATTCGATATTTGCCTTAAGTTTTATCTTTACATTTCATTCTTACAAATATGTTATATACTGGCATGTATGAATTAGCCGGCGTACTTAGAAGACAGAGGCCCGGCGAAGATGTGACCAGAAATTGTCAGAATAAAGAAGGGGGTGGGGGGAAATACCCGTATTCAATTACAAACGTAGATTATGCGGATGACAATAGAGAACAATCAAGAAGACCACTTCTAATTAATTGTTTATATTAACTTTGAGAACAAATATATAAACAGTGTGATTCATTTCTGTCGAGCTATTTATTCAGCTGTAAAAATCTATACGTCATTGCGGCGTAAGATAATATATGCATAGCAAATGCATCAATATGAAATTTCTTTGTACACTAAGTTAGCCAAAACTATTTCCCAGGACTGCCTTTTCCACATTTTGTATTATGGGTTCGAAAAACTTGTGGGCTTCAGTTAACGTTATTGCACTTAATTAATGTCCCACCTGCTATGACGAAACAAGAGCGAAAGAAGTTTTTCGTTATTTGCCATTTATTTTGCAAACGAGGTAGATAGGTTGGTTGGCCTAAAGTCTCGTTGACAACGAGGTCTGTAGAGCCGGGGAAGACTGACCACAGGAGGAGAAACTGCTAATGAATCTGCCATTACTTATATTATGCGACCCCCAGCACTCTCTTAGGACACCGTGAAAACCACAATCAGGGTGGCCGGGCCGGGATTTGAACCCGAGTACTCCTGAGTTCAGTTGTTTACCGCTACGATTTTCGCAAATAAAAGTTACAAAGTACTCTAGTACGTAATTATCAATCAGAATCTTATCAATCATTTGATATAACTTTCATAAAATGTTAAATAATAAAATTACGTTTGAAGACAAGACAGTTACTCGTAAATCGCCATCATATATACTGGCAGAATCATGGCCAACCAGTGTGTCTATGAGTGGTTGGGGGATTACGTAGGTTGCTTTCAAAAGTTCTCAAATAACAGCGCAACAGGTACAATGAACTACATTATCGCACGTCTGCAATGGCGACTGAAAGTGGGTACACTTTTAGGGCGAAGCGTTTCCTGTTGCAGACGGCGAGTTCAGTCCTACCGTCTGCTCAACGCGTATACGCTGTTCAAGGTAAAGTGGGAGGCTCTAGTTACTTTTCCCTTTCAGCCATTTTTTGTTCTCTGACGAAATTTTCAAACAAATATTGCCATTTAAGTGTGTATATTCCATCTCACTTGGAAGTTAACACATAAGGCTAAAATTAAATATATTTACTGACTACTGTTCCAAATGAGAAGGCTTTCAAAAGTGCTCACTTTACCGTGAATGGCCTATAGCTGACACGGCATCCGAGTGACAAGACACGAGAGTCTCCTTGCGTTTATCAACGTCTCTACAAAACACATGGGTTTTTCTAACAGCAATCGATGTGGAAATTTACTTTTTACATATAAAATATTTAATTTTTTGCATGCATTTATTACTGCAGATGCTCCATTAACTCGTGAACATGGTGCAAATATCGAAGGGTATAAGCGCAATCACAAAAGTGTTCACTATATGGCAAACGTTTTCTGTATTTTTGGAAACAAAATTTTTTTAAAACATATTGTTAAGATCATTTTGTTACGATGAAATGAAATTAGCGAAAATTGTACAAATAGTTATTGTAGAATAGGTAAAACAAACGTTAAATATCAACAATCATTAACTATACATGTCAAGGTTATTATAAATATGGTTTCAAATAAGGACAATTTTTCATAGTGAACGACATAGCTAATTAATGGAAACATTTTTAAAGTTGTGCTACATTACTTTTGATAAAATAACAGATATGAAGCAAATATTTGGCGAAACTAACATGTATTTTCTTCTCGATATAGGAATAAGCAAACAGAAGGCCAATGCTGGGAATGTTGCCTAGATCTGTGAGAGTTATCGTACCACTAGGGTAGCTGCTGTGCCACATAAGTGAGCAGTGTATACGAGAGAGCGCACTGACATAAAAGCGAGACAGGTCTAGCATAACTATGGTAGCTGCTGTGCCACGTAAGTGAGCAGTGTAAATGAGAGAGCACAATGACATGACGGCGAGCTAGGTAGAGCATCACTATGGTAGTTGCTGTGCCTCATATGTGAGCAGTGTGCTTGAGAGAGCACACTGAAATGATGGCAAGCCAGGTCTACCATCACTACGGTAGATGCTGTGCCACGTAAGTGAGCAGTGTATATGAGAGAGATCATTGAGGTGACTGCTACCAAGGTAGAGCATCACTACAGTAGATTCCGTGTCACGAAAGTGGGCGGTGTATATGAGAGAGTACCCTGACATAAAACGAGAGCTAGGTAGAGCATCACTATGGTAGCTGCTGTGCCATATGCGTGAGCAGTGTATATGAAAGAGGGCCATGACCTGACTGCGAGACAAGTCGTGCATCACTATGGTAGCGGTGATTGTTCCGTATTGAGTACCCTTATGGTAGAACCATATGAAACCTGCGAGTGCAGTATCGAGTATCCATTCAAATTAATTACTTTACAAGTCAGTGTACTATTGCGTAGCTGGTCGAATTCCATTTGACGTATCCCAGTTCAAGTCAATGGTTCCGTTTAGCGTATCCAAGTGTGGTTTTACTAAAAAAAACTAAAAGTTTTCAATTACGAAAATGTACAATGGTGTGTGAGGGGTGTAAAATCACCATCATGAACGCTCGGAAATTGATTTATTTCTCACCGGACATAAACACATTCCTCGTTGAGCATGACATCCTTAAACCGTCAATACAGTGTGGAAGATGCAGAAGAGGCGAAGCCAAGCCCGTGGACAATCGAGGTTTATTTTACTGGTGTCGACAGCGCATGGAGAATGGCAAAAAATGTAATTTGAAAGTGTCGGCAAGACAGGGCAGTTTCGTGGGAGATTCAAATTTGTCGCCGGGCAAGATCATCGAGTTGTGTTTATTGTGGTGCCTGATCAAGTATCCCCGACAGCAGACTATAGTAAACGAACTTAAGTGCTCGGGCAAGACAGTCGTCGCCTGGTCGAATTTCTGCCGCCAAGTGTGCATAGACTGGGTGTTAACTTACAGGAAAAGAATCGGCGGGCCTGGCAAAATAGTCGAGATAGACGAATCAAAGTTGGGTAAGCGTAAAAACCGCAAGGGACGAAAAGTTCACAGCCAGTGGGTTTTCGGCGGTGTGGAGAGAGGCGATCCTACTAATTTCTTCCTGGTGCCAGTGGAAAAGAGGAACGCCGCGACTTTAGTAAAATGTATTCGTGAATGGATTGTGCTGGGCACGATGATAATTTCAGACTTTTGGCGAGGTTGCAGTAACTTAGACATGCACGGCTATCGTCAAATACAAGTCAATCAACAGAAGGAATTTGTGTGCAGTGAAAAGAGTGGAATAGTTAACACCCGAAACAAACTAAAGGCGAAGCTTTAAGATTGTACACACAAAACATCGAACGGAGATGGTATTCGGTCAGGTATAGCATTCCCGTCTTTTTTTGGTAGACGGGAAAAGTCGTGGGCTGGCTACTTGGCAGAATACATTTGGAAAATGAACCACCCATTCGGGCAACGACTGCACTCTTTTCTAATCCATGCAGCTGCAATGCACGAGGATACTCGTCACGAAGGAGACAACTGTGATGAAGGCAGTTCTCTTTTCGAAAGGTAAATTTATTGCATTTGCACAAAAACTAAATAAACCGATAAATAAAAAGTATATATACATTTTTTTTTTCATTTTCAGATATATGAAAGGATGAGTGAAGCAAAGCATTAAAATGAAAATTACTTGCTATTTACTTCAGTTTAAATTCAGGTGACTTCTATAAATTTAAAGTGCTAATGGCTAGCTGTTTGTGGTGTATGCTTAAAATGTATACGACTAGTTGGTTTTGCCACAAATATTTTAAAATTGTGAATTATTGCTGTTTATGGTGTAGGTTTTCAATTACTTGTTATTTAGGTGCGCAATAATTTGGTAGCACAATGAGGCATAATTCACACCCCCCTCTTCCCTTGCCGATATATATTCAATTTTGTGTACTTGACTAGAAATCTCACAACTGGTATAGTTTAAAATGACAATGGCTTATTGTGTGTGGTATCTGTTATAATGGCTCATTTAAAATTAAAATGTGATTAGCTTGCTGTGTGTGGTGGTTGTTTAAAATGACATGTTGGTGTGGTACATGAGTCAGTCATTATTATGTCAGTTTATAGATTAAATTAGTAGTTGTTTTAATCTGTAAAACTAGGATGGCTGAGTGCAAACTTGCAATTGCAATACCGAGCCAATATTCACAAAGCCTTACACAACTTTCAGTGGAAAGAACAAAATGAAAAAGCCAGTGCATTTTTAATAAGAATGTGATTTCCTGTTGGCGTCACCAAACTGCTTAAATCTCGAGTGCAGAGGCGTGAAGGCCTTGAAGGTTCTATAAATTCTACTACTGTCATAAACACTAACAAAATGAAAGAGCCTCGCTAGTACAAATATACCTGTGCGTTACACTACACTATTTCCAGTTTTCCTCGTGACATACTAACCTTTGTGGACACGTTGGATTTGCACAACTTTCATTCAATGAACAAAACAAAAGATGCTTGCTTAAATCTCGAATGCAGAGGCATTGATACATGAAATGCATTAATTATGATCTCTTGCTGTAAGCCAGTGAAGGCTTTAGAGTTTCGATGTCTTGATTTTTTTTTTGCACTCATTATTGTTTACACAACTCATTTCCCTAGCTGGTTATTGGTTTTGGGTTTAAAATATAAATGAGTCGTTGTTGGGTACACAATAAGAACATTTTTGCAACAAGTCACTTCCCCACGGGGATACGCCCAGGGAAACAAATGGCAAAGTGACAAATAATTCCGTTTTCAGTTTGGGTACACCACAGAAAACAATAAGCTGTTTTTTGAAATTTTTTTAAAAAGGTGATGAATAAGTGAATTGAAACATTTGAGGTGTGGTGCCAATTTACACCTGTCGGTTTGGATATGCAAACCCACTACTTTTCAATTCAGGTCGTTTTTCTAGTGGATACGCATAAAGAAACTTTTGGTAAAAACCAGGTAATTACAGGCAGGTTGGATACGCAAGGAGAAATTTTGCATTTGTTTTGGCCATTTCGGGACTTAAGTTGGATATCAAATAGACGACTTTTTGGGGGATTTTTAGGTATCATAGAATACCTAATATATAATATAGTGTTTTTTGGGTGATTTGGATACACAATACTAAAAAATCACAGTATATACAAATACAAATATATATACACATATTATTATTAATACTTACCTTTTAATACTTACCCTTTCCTATTGAATAGGAGAGAAGATGCTTGTCCTAGAAATTCTCAACGCCGACAAAAGTCTCTTTCCAGATTTCGTACTTATATAGGCAGATTTTAGTGGTAAGGAGAAGTGGAGCCTTCTGATTGGTTGGAATGTTTTGCCCACTAGCGCATTCTGGTGGTCAGTTTTCGAAATAAAAAAATGTAGGGATTCCCCATCATAAATTTCATTATTAAAGGAGTTTTAGTTATTTCAAAAAGTATTAAGTCCCTGGCGACGTTTATAGAAAGAAACGAGTTTCTGAAATTTTGGGAATTTATATGTATTTTGCAAGTCCGTAGTTTCGAGGTAATGGTCATACTTGCATCGTTTTTGTAGCCAGCTTTTTTGTTGGGCACCTGCAACAAACACTGGATATTTTTTGTAATATCTTCTTATCAACATATATTTATTTCAATTTCAATTTCTTCATAGGGAATTTTTCCATCCCGCCATACCAATGCCTGAAAGTTCTTCATCAGCCAAGTATTTGATTTTTTAGTTTTGTGATTCAATACAGCCCATGAATGTGGAGCTTTGAACAATCGCGTTTCAGTCACGCTGTTAAGATAGGTGACTGCTAATTCCTTTATCACAAATTCACCGTTATTCTCGTAAAACCCTTCTAAGTTACAAAACATGTTGTGTGAGTAGCTGATATTTGAGTGGATCAAATGCTAGCTCGAAAGTAACTGATTTGTCGATGTTTGAGGCCATTATATTTATACAACACTGTCCCTGGGGGTGTGGTAACCTTGTGTAACCAAACTGAAAAAAAAGACATCATAAGAGCTTTTATTTGTTGTTTGTTTTTTGTCGAACATGAAATATATAGCTGAAAAATATTCAGACATTGTCATTCATTCTGCTTTGGACGATTGGGAATAATTTAGTATCACCTAACCAAAGATTAATTCCATCGAATCTGGATTTTGCAATAGTGATCAACAAAAAACCGAATTTTTATTAGTTAAAAACAGCCCGGTAAATTTTTTTCAATATGAACTTTCTAAGACATTTGTTTGTCAGCATAAATAATCGTGAATGGCATCCCTGCACCCACAAGATTGCAGATATTTTTGTCAATTCTACCGATATGTATGGGATTGTTGCACAAATTTCAGAATTTTGTAAATTTTGCATATAACTTTATTTAAAAAAATTGTTCGAACATGATAAAGTTTTTAATATATTTACCAGTAACTGCGAATTAATCTTTGGTTACTATTGGGAAACCTCTTCATTATTTTTTGCTACCTGTTGTGTGTTTTTATTTTTCATAACACATTCATTAATCTTTCTAATAATTTGTTGTAGTATGTTATTTTCAATTACGTTTCTCATAATACGAAAAAAAAAATGTTACTATTACAAGGTGTAAATATCTTAAATAAAAAATTATATGAAATATTGAAATATACATATGCATGGTCTTCTAGCAGAAACCTGAAAGTAAGAATAGACACTCTCGAGTTAAAAAAATGCATTTATTCCCAGTAAAAAAAAACCTGGGTGTGTGTGAGCAAATCAATAAGAAACATTGATGAACACACAGAGTTGATTACAAAATTATTATATACTTGGACACCTCTTACGGATTTGACGATTTATCAAGAAGCATTTTTAATGAATCTGTTATACAAATATGAAAAAAATGCGACATAACCAGAAGAGTTAACAAGTATATGTGTACCATTCATCTATAAGCTTATATATATCGTTCAATAATGAGTAGTAATGCATAAATGAAATTTTTTTTTAATTTTTTGTGCTTGGTATATAATAGTATTTTTTGATATCGATTGGTATGTCGCACCCACCTGTATTCAAATGATGTACAGAATCATCTATTAAAATGTATGGGCCTATTATTGGAATTTGTTGATGCACAATAGATAATGATTTTGTTTTTTAATGTAACCCATATAAAACATTCCTGAATTTATTGGATTGTGGAACTGGTCGATGAAATTTTTTGCATGTACCTCATTAACCGCTGTCCACAATACCACTTTAAAGTCTTTGGCTAGAGTTGCTATGAAATGATCATCTCCATGAAATTCGTTTTTACGTTCGTCTATTAAAGTTTGGTCTAAGTTGACAACCACTATACATTGAGCTTGCCGAATCTTTGTTAATTTTGGTTTTTTTGTTCTTTTATCGGTAAGTGGGTTATCGTCTTCGTCTCCACTAGCAATTCTCTGACTGCGAAATCCTTTTTTTTTTGTGCCATATTTAATTGCCAATGGCATTATAATCTTCACCATCACTTCTTATTTGTAAAGTGGAAGAAAACATATCTCTTACATTTCTTTTAACATTTATAAAAAAAATTAGGAATTGAAAAAAAAAAAGAACGTGTAAAGTAATATCGATTGATAGACAAATATCGAAATTCTTGTCATCGACATATTCGGATAACACTGATGATAAAGTTTTTGGGCATGTTTTGCTCGGATTGTTAAACAATATAAAAACTTTAAGAAAGGCTCATCCATGTGTATCGGGCCCCTTATGTTACCCGATGTTTGCCAAAGTGGTTGCGACTTATGGCCAAACGAGTATGTTTAACAATAACGATCGCATTTTTTCCCTTCATTTCTCGCAATGAATTTCATGTGTATGGAAATTGTTCGATTACTTAAATGTAGGTATAAGCAATTAGAATTTAACCAATGTGAGATGTTTGCATTCAATCAACTTCAAAATAATGCAAAAGTTATTTTCAGCAGCAAGAACATACCACCTCTTGCATGCTATTTTCACGTGCTCTACAATCGTCAATTGGCGATTGTTGAACGTTTCACAGAACTTATAGAGCAAGCAGCTTTCGGTTTACGCAAACATGTCTGGTTTAACAGAGACCACGCACCTTCATCCAAACCAGACGTGGTTTGGTTTTTTGACGACATGGTGCGATAACAAAAAAAAGTAAGATGTCTGGTAAAAAAAATCTTCACTCATTATCGAGCACTCGAATTATGTGTTGAATGATTCAAACATCTTTAATATAAGCATATACATCTGATGCCCAAGTTTTATATACATTGGATAAAAGCATGAATGAGGTTGTGTGGAAATTGATTATTTTTAAAAGGTTTGATATGTATATTAAATATAGATTTAATTTGAGAAGATTAGTAGACTTGGTTTTCTCTGTAGATTCGTCGTGGTTCATTGACATGGATGAATTCTGTAAGATAATACACCTAACTTTTGAACTGGAAACAATCGAGTCCGAATTACAAAATAGGATTTTATTAAATACTTATAAAATATGTTCAATTTTTACCTTATTATGTGGATTGTCATTTTGAGGATTTTATTCGCTCTGAAACAATCAATATTGGCCGGCATATATCAAATTCACTGGCTTTGAAAGTAGCTGGGATTATAATTTTTTTTGTAAGAACATTTATACTAAAGAGAAATACATTGATGGATTCCTACTCGATTAGCTTCATTATTAGAGCTGTATTGTCGCTTGTAATATTGTTAGTGTATTATTTTCACTAAATGCAAAAATTCCGAAATATGATCCCGTTAAATCAACTGAAGATCTATTTATGTTGAATCAACTCAAGCGTGAGAAACTTTAATTTGTAACTCTTTGTAAAACGAACACATATTGCCTGTATGAATTTTTTGCAGCAAGTTCAGAGAATGCGGAAAATTCGAAAATCAAAGTGAACTTTATTGGCGAATCTGACAAAAAACCTTACGAAATAGGGTGGAATTTCCAGCAACAAAAATGGTTCAAGCGTCACCACATGCAAACCATTTCGCCAAAAATCATCAAAGTGGGGGGAGATTACAGAGTCCAATTGTGCAAGGATATGAATACCATAAACGTTGCATGAATCTCTCCGAAATTAGATATTTCTAATAGTTAGAAATTAATTTACAATATATGTAGTAACCCAAATCAAGTCGATTATGTGACGTACGAACAGGATTGTAGCTTGATGGACGTTGATGGTGCTGAATCAGAAAACAAAAGGGAAAATCTTAAAAATGTTTATTTGAGATGTGACCATAATCGTAAATGGAGTTTGGAATTTTGCCCGAAGAATACTATTTTTGATGGCAACTTTTGTAAGACGAGTAACTATGGTGTTCGGCTGGGGCGGGCCCTCAATGGTGTTTATAGCGACAAGTTACATAATGTCAGATTATCTTACATGGGTAATGCTTACATTGTTTGCAATTATCAATTACCAAAAATCATTAAATGTGATCATGGTCTTTCTAAAAGCCGAATAAATTGCCTGCAACCCGAATGCGTACAAAACGAAAATGGTTTTATCGTACACCCATACAAACTCAATGCCTATTATTGCCGAATTTGACAAGTCCAATACTTTAAAGAATGTGATCAAAAATTAAAATATTTGTATTACGAATGTAATAGATGTCGGCTGACATATCCCTACGTCGATAAAGTCTTCAATGCAGACAAGGGGCTTTGTGAAAAGCCCACACTCGATTACCTTCCCGTTCTCTGTCGTTTTCCCGAATATCCATCACTACTACTAAAATATAAAATAGAACCCGATACAAATAAGTTGAGTCTATTCACACAACTCGATAAGAAGCGGGAACTACAGCCATATTTTGAACATCAAAAAATCTTTTTAAAGAACGGTGAACACGTACGTCGTGATGTAAGAATTTTGATTCACGAAAAAAAAGCATTTGCCTTCAATGAGGTTTCTTTTGAGAAAAATATAATTCCTGTTAATCTTACATTAAAATTAGAATATAGGGAATATACTGTAGAGTCAAAGTTATATTTGGCGACTATTTTTGCTGGAGTTTTCTTAATGGACTTTACGTAAATTATCGACAGAGGGACGACATTTTCTCCGATTTTATATAAAAAAGGTAAATTCTTCAAAAAATTCAATAGTAAATATTATGTGCGAAAGTATAGAGAGGTGGCTAGTTTAGTAGAAACGGTTCCAGATGGTTATGTATTTTATCTTGCCTCGAAAACAATTCCGAAATAAATAAAAAAAATCCTACAATCATATATTGACTTTCAAAGTCTTTTTAATTCACGCCTAGTTGGCTCGAGGCAAGTAGACGATACTCGAACAAACAATTTATTTACAACTTTCCAATTTTACAAAAAGTTTAACTTCCTAGGTATGAATTGGCTTTCTAGTAAGATTCGATTATGGTTTTTAGCTCATTACATTTATTACAGACGATTTTATTTTGAGTGGCTAATCGAAGGAAATGATTTCCGACTAGAGAAAGAGCCGCACCTACTCGACCATCGTCATATTTCCGTTCCAATAACTTTTTGCAAAAATTTATATTGAAAAGTAATTCATCGTTTTTAATAGTTTTATTTATTGTATACCATTCCTTTGTCAAATTGATGATGAATTCGTCGAAGGGGGGTGGGGGGATCATTTGGAGCGGGTGAATAATTATTTTCTTCTTGCGCGGCGAATTATAACTTTTCGGGTAATTTGGCCACTTGTGGAATAAAGGTTAAATTCTCGTCGAGAACGTTTATTTGAATTTGGGTCATTCGGTCGAATACGACGCGAGTGTTCGTTTCATTTACCCAAGTTAGGTCTTTTCCCTCACCATCCCCCACAATTACTCCACTAATATTCAAAAGTTGTAAGGCTTTTGAAATTATATCATCTGACCACAACAAGAGTTTTTTTGAGACAGAAAATTAAAAAGGTCCATTATATCAGGTGAAGTATTTTGAATCGAATGTGGGATAGTTGGGGGTGTAGACAAGTGTTGTAGTTAGGGTTTAATTGTCATTGTTTGTGTTAAAGTTGACTGAAGTATTTAGGGTGTTATTTGAATTGTGCTAAAATCTTTCGAGGATACATCTAGTAAATATGGAATCTGTATGGAATCGAAATTGGGTGTTTCCATAGACGATTTAAAATTCTGTTGCGTATTTGTACTGGTTGAATCTTCGACTTTTTTTCGTTTGGCCGTGCGAGTATCTGTCCATTCGGAAAATCAAATGTGAAAATTTTGTCACCCAGCGATGAAAGATACACCGTGGTATAAAAATACGTAGATTTGGTAAAGTGTCCGTGGGATCGCTTATGCACGAATTTGCGCCTGAGGCTAGTTTCTTCTGTGTGTTCATAATTTTTAAAATGGTAATCTTGCACTTGATCNTATCGATTGAAGGAATTGTAACTCGAACAAATCTTGCACTTGATCGCTATCAGCTAGATGAAAATTAAACAATAGGACATTTTTCAATACTGTCAACCCCATATCAAATAAATTGATGACTTTTTTAATAACTGCCATAGGGTAGAAACTAAAAACACAGATTCTGTTTTTGAAAATTTAAACATTTTCCCCAACGATTTTATTAGTAATTTTTACAATATTCTTAGTATATATGTCTTAGTAATTTATATTGTATTTGAGTTTATTTCATCAAGTGTATCACCAAGTAATGGAAATTGTTCTTTTAAAGTGGGGTATTCGGCACCATTTTGGGAAAAGTTTGATTTTAGTTGATTTTCGCTATAGTTTCGTAACTCAGAACCACCATTATATAATACAATCATTGTTTGATCGGAAATATTAAGTGTGTCAACAATAAGAATCCATTCATTGATTCTTGTCGATAGTCTATCATGCCTACTACCTGGTTTACATACGTACCAACCTTGCATTTTTCTCAAATCTGTTGTTAATTGGGTATGTAATTATTAGGCGTACAACTCGGTGAATTTTGGTCGTTAGATATGAAATTGTTAGGTATTAAACTCGATGTTTTTGGTTCTTGTTCTAGTAATTGTTGTTTACTAGGTATATAATTCGAGGTATGTTGGTTTTCCTTCAGGAGTTCCTCCAATGCGCTGTCTGCTGAGTCGAAGGCGAGAGGTGTTTGCGCTAAGAATTTGTTTATATACTATGGTGATATCTAGATCAGATTCGCTGGTATGTTTTCATTTTGCGGTGGGGTCCACTGACATTTAATCTTTTGCACCATATTGGCATCATTATGGAAGTCGAATATGAAATTCTCATGGCCTGTGAATCGAAGATGTTCATATTCATCGATATCATGTGTTCGTTTCACTAATTTCGTTCGATGAGTACTTGCCAAGGTGTATTTGTAATAGTTGACCAATAAGTCCACCAATGGAGAAATAATCTCAAAAAAAATGTCGTACGTTATAAACATCAGCTTTAATTAAATTTAATAGGAAATTTTTCTTTAGAACTGTTAAACCTAAATTGAAGGTTTTAAGGATGTTGTGAATCGCTAAATCACCATCGAAAGTATGAATGTGAATATGGTCGTTATAAATAAGTTTTTTTTCACTGAAGAGTTCATCAGACATGATTTTTGCTCTTATATTAGGTATAGTGTAGCTTATACCTTTAATGAACTATTTCCGAAACAGGAAGTAATTCAACATCTTGATTGAAATCAATATGATGAGGATGATTTACCTGATGACAAGAGCACTGAGCTCCAACTCATGGCTTGAATTACATATATGTATAAATAATATCAATAAAAATATTGTAAAATAAAACAAATTGTAACACCTTTAAATTATTTTTATGACATTTGAATATTTGCATACATATTTGAAAAATCACATGTTGTTTTATTCACTAGTTCGAGAAAAGTAAAGACTTTTTATGAAATATTCCTTGAAGGTGTTGAAAGATGCATTATTGAACATTGATTCACTTAGTGGTAAAAACTCGTGTTTAAGTTCACCGACAATGTACGTTTTGTTTTTTTTCCAAATTTTCTGATATTATCTTGCAAAGTTCGTAGTCTATTATTTTTATTATTGCATCTTTCCAAACCTGTTTCAATAAATGCATCGAATGGAGATTGGGAAGGTGGAATTAATTTAATATGTGTTATAAATGAGTGTGTGTTGAGTATGGGCTGTGCCTCAATGGATCCATTCATACACATTTGAACAAGAGTGTATGCAGTTAGGAGATTATGTTGCTCTAGAATTCGACATAACTGTGTTATATTTTCTGGTCCATTTTCGTATTTCGAATCGAGGATAGACTTTACAATTTCTATGTACTGATGACTAACCACCCCATTGTTAATCATTTCCAGCTCTAGTCCACCGAGCTCGGCGAAATGTACTGCAACTTGTTTCATAGATACCTGGGTATTAAGTACACAGGAAGAATCAACCATGCCCTTTTTTGTTTGTTTATGGTCGTGTGTATTCCAGTTAAAATTTTCACCAATCTTGATATGTAATTTTTAAGTTTTTGTGCTAGTTCTTCAGGACCATCATCTGGCTCTATTTGTAGGCCTATGCGAGTACCTGATATTTCCCTAAGAGTATTTGTAGTTAATCTCTGTAAATGAGGTGGTGTGGGGAAGAGAAGAGGTATTTAGGGGGTGAGAATAAGGTTGGGTATTTGTTACAAATATATCAGAGTCGATGCATGGCAATTCTTGAGGTCGAAGTTGAAATGGTGGAAACGAGGCTCTTGGTGGTTGTGTTTCTTGTTGCATGATGATTAAAAAGAATCTTATTTTTAAAAGTATTATGTGATATTGTATTAAAAAAACAAATGATTGAAAAAATTCGAACTGTCGTAGAAGCAGGGTTGGTTCAGTTTACATGTGTGCCAAAAATTGCATTTGGCAAACACGGAGATGTGGAAAAATTATCTCAAATATTGAATCGTGCAGAAAAACTGTCATCTTCCTTGGAAAAAATACCAATCACTTCACAAAGAGGCGAGGAGCTTTTGAATTAATCGGAAACTATCCTCTTTGGTTATGGTGAAGAATTTTCGAAACTTTTAACTGAAGGGGACACTACACTGGCTGAAAATCAATACACAATTTACAAATCGTGGATGTATTTGGTACAAAAATTGGCGATTATTAGATGTGCTCTTTTATCCAAAAAATAATCTCTAACATTTAACAGCCCAGTTTGAAAATTTGTTTCTAGGTTATTTTCGGAATCCCAAGAATGCGAGTAGTTTATTTGGAGGAGAAGTAAACTCGGAGATTACATCAGAATTGGACCTGTGGCGAATCGAACCCCAATTTTCTTTCAAGGATATAAGCGGCTGTGATCAGCTTAAAGCCGAGCTCAAAACTTTAATCTATACGCAAGTTTTTAATTCTCGATTTAAATTTATAATATTTTTTGGCCCTCCTGGCACATGTAAGAGCACACTGGCCCATGCAATCGCATCCGAATTCAAAGCCAAACTGTATCAACTCAACATTGGGCAGTTGTCCACGCCCACCACCGGTGATACCGAATGCAAATTAGCCAACTTGTTCCAGATGACCATTGAAAATCAAAACCAACACTTTGTGATATTTTTAGACGAAATCGATGAAATGGTTTCGCAAAATTTTGCAATTCCACCTCATTTGGGGAGTGTGGCGATTATATTACAGACAGGTCTCGAAGGAGGTGTTCAAATGAAGAATAATGTTTTAATTATAGCGGCAACCAATTTCAAAAAAGCCATACGGCCAACAATCCTTGATCGAACACATGCCTTTTACTTTATCGACTTACCTTTGGAGGAAGAGTGTCGCGGAGAATTATTTGTATGTTGTAATTGTTTAAGAATCGCCATTTGAAACATTTCAATGAAGATGATCAACATCGAGTGATTGATAATATTCCTTTACCTCCATATCTCACTTTTCGAAAAGTCACTGCTATACATGACATGGTGAGATTGGAAAACTTTAAGGATGGGTTGTCCTCTTTTGCGATCATTGATCAATCACTGCTTGTACAAATAACGAGTGAAGACTATGTGAACCAACACATTTCATATGAAGCAGCATTAATAGTGCTTGAAAATCCAAACGAATCGATCATATTAACTTTGCGTCTCAAAAGCATTCATGAATTGTGTCATAATGGCATCTTGGCAAATTATAAAATATTCTTTAGGCCAAACTTGAATCATTTCATCAAATCAATTACTATCACAAGACCAATGAACGAACAAGATTATACAATATTCCAAGATGATAAGATGTAACAAAAAAATGTATTCACTAATTTAAAAAGGGTAAAACAATATTTATTTATTGGTTATCTATGGTGTAAAGCAAAAATTTTTCATTCTGTGTTTCATCAAAATCGACTAAGGGCAACAACTTGTAGTTTGGTAACGTTTCATGCATTTGTAGTAGATACATGTCGGTGATTTTCTGCCCACAAATGGTCGAGTATAATTTTTTTTTCTTTGTTGAATTTATAATGATAAATGTTTTGCTGAAGTTAGTACTTATTTAGCTGTGATGCCAATACATTACATAAAGGGCCGAGCCCATATTCGCAGCGAGAATCTTCAAAATGTTTAGCGAACATTTCCAATCCACCATCACCAAATCACTAATCTTGGACTTGAAAAGCATGTCAATGGTTCCACATAAGGCGAAATCAACATCTTGCATTCTCAACTCCGATGAATAAGGTGTCCAACAATTGGCTTGTCTAACCTCGCGGTCAAAATCTAAAAACTGTGGAAAAGTGTTGTCTATTTTATCAGGTAGTTTTTGTTCATTCGATTTGTAATAATATTCTATATTTGTGTGTTATTTAACCCCCTCATTGATAGCTTCTTGGCTAATCCTTTGCCATTTTTCCTCGGTGACAGCTATCGGGTTATCAACAGTTCGGAAATCTGCATAGGGTCTGATAGAAAATTTGCGCGATTTCACAATGAATTATGCCATTTTTTTTCGAATTGAAATTTGGATATGTGTTTGAAATGCATGTCGAGGGTGTGATGAAGTTTTTCTGTGGATTATTGCGCACTGAATATGTGTGAGTCTTTTCTTCTAGAGATACCAGAGTATACAAATATGTGTGAGTCTTTTCTTCTAGAGATACCAGAGTATACAAATATGTGTGAGTCTTTTCTTCTAGAGATACCAGAGTATACAAATATCCCAATTGTATACACTCTAGCATTGTTGTTTTCTTGTAAATAAAAAAATTCAAACTGAAAATAATATATAATATTTGTCCTTGTATGCTAAACATTTTTATAATTTTTTTTATCACCACAATAAAGTATAAATGATGTAGTTTTCTTCTTTTATAAAGGACTGTGGAAAAATATTGAAATGTTGAAATGTTTAAAAGTTTCTACAATCTCCATTCGTAACGAACACCAAATATCATTTAGTCGCAATGCGAAATATAGTGGTCTTTGAACACTTTCGTAAATTTCAAGCTTTTTGTAAAACAAGAGTAATTTGGATTTTAAATTGAAAATGTACACATTATTGACTTTGTTTAAGCCAATATTATACCTCCCAGATGTTTCTTTGACATTTTTCAAATAAATAAACAATTCCCTCTTATCATGGTCGAGAAACTGGTCCAATCGTATCTCATCATAATTCAGTTTTTTTTTTCGAATAAAAAAATTGAAAATATTTCTACGCGTAATATCTTGATTCTTGTAATATGTGCGGTTTATCGAATATGAATTATGGTTGCTAAACTTGAGCAAATCAGACATACTCTTACGTTAAAAATTGGGCCAAATATTTTCAATAAATTTCGAAGAAGAGTATTTGATAGAATAAAGTCCAAATTTACCAAACTGCCAAAAACTTGTGTAGATGACAAATCTAGGGTGGATGAATTGTGCATTGCAACAGATAACTTTATTCGAAGTAAAAAGATATTTAACACTTCTCACATTTTATGTCAACATCGTAGATAGCTGGAGTAAATTAAAATTGAAATTAATGAGTGTTTATCTTTAGAGATTCGATGAGATCTGTAACGATTATTTTGGCAACAAAATTCACGATTTTTTTTAATTCGAGTAAACCTTAATGAAGTGTCGCAAGGAAGTAGTCAAGGACAAAAATACAGGAATATGCAAATTAGTCAATAATGGTTGAGTGTGAGATATCAATAATTCGTTGAAAGTCGGGGGTGCTCAATTCGAGATCGGTCAATAAATTTACATTAATGGGATTTAATATTCCGCGATCCATCTTGGTGAAAAGCGAGAGTATTCGTTCACCATTTGGCACGTTCAAACCGTTCGTGGAAATCATCGATTCATTCAAGCAGAGAATCCAGTTCAGAGTACAATTCGAAAGAATATATAGGGTTTACAAAATTTAATTTAAAACTACAATACCAACAATATGCTTGTGAAATAAGATTCAGTTGGTTATTTAATGTGAAATCGTTACTTTTTTTGTTCACGGAAGTCACTACAACTCCAGTTTGGTTTTGTAAATCGTTAGTATACATTTTTTTGTTTTTCAAATCTTGTGGGAAATTATTTGTAAAATAGACATTTTAATAGTCGGTCAGAGAAAGATCGGTAAGGGAATTAAGTGGACGATCAACTATGTGATAAGTTGTCAAAATATTGTTAAGTAATTTGAAATGCCGGTTGGTTAAATTAGGTATCTGTGATAATATTTCATACACTTCAAACAGCTTAAGTATGCTGTTCCCATTACCCATGTTCATCATTCTCAATTATTTTTTTGCTATTAAGCCACAATCTTAAAAACTTATATTAGGTAGGCAGCGATTCCCAAGATAATGAAACTGTGGACAACAATTAACCCATAGTACAAGTAACGAAATAAGTTTTTTGTATAGTCAAATACATCACTGCCAAATGCTATAACATTTTCCACATCTTTACCCAACATATCGGCGATCGCGTCCGTCCAAGAAGCATCGATACAACGATATTCTACATTGATATCAGAGATGGGGGGATCATTGTTGGCACTGTCACAATGAGCACAAGCATCCACCTCTTCACCCATTCCAGAACATCGGGCCTTCTTAACCTCGTCGGATAAAACTTTTTCGGCACATAAATCTAAAGAACTATCATCGGAAACATACCTACAACTGAGATGATGGACTTAAAACACCTTGAGCCGTCCAATATCATTTTCGTAGCGAACACACCTGCTTATTGCTTTCCTGTACCGATCGACATAGGCAGCCAGACTCAAACCTGTGACTATGAAAAGAGCTGTGTAGCCGACGAGTTTTGTTTTAGAGGATAAAAAATGTTTATTTAATTTACTGAGATTGGGATAGGTCATGATTAGTTGAATAACATAAGATGTACTTTTTCAGTGTCTTTTTTGATCAGTCTCTTCAATTTATTTTAAGTAAAACATTACACTTTTTAGTGATTGTGATATTTGTCCTTGTTATTATTGGTTTATATTGGCAATTTCTAAATATTTTACCCTCAATCACAACCAATTTTAAACAATATTGATCTAATTTCAGAATACCAGTTTTTGATATTTTAGATTTGGAAAAAAATGTGATGAATGCACGAATATTAATTTATTCAAATGTGATTCGAAATCACCTATTGCTTGTTTGAATTGCAAAGACCGTAGATCTACATGTCATCATTTCGATACAGATGTTGATTACATGATCCCAAAACAGGCCATATGAAAATTATTCCTCGGAACAAAGATCTCAATAAAGGATATTGTTTGGATTTGGAAGAGAGAGGCCAACGAACATGCTCTGCTAAGAATGGTGGCCAATGGATACTTTCTTCAGAGGGTAATGATGATACTTTTGGATTTGCAGTTTTCAATACCCTAAAAATTGTTATTCTGCAAATCTTTACGCCGATTGCAGGAAATTTTCTGGTTGCCCTTTCAATTCAAATACTACTAATGTCAATAATACAACTGAGTGGAATTTGTGTGATGAAATTACCTGTAAATGCGACCCCCCACATTAGTTTAAACCTTTCTCTAAATGAGGCCCTTTATGCGCATTACCACCGTATTTCGAGGCCAACTAGGATGATGATGATCTAATCGAGTTTGTACCAATTTGACTGAATTATTTGGATTCAAAATTTATATCTCTGTTAACCGATAATTGACAACGAAAAATACCCAATCCTTCTAAAATCGATGCATTGTCTGGTGAAAGGGTTCTCAGGGACAAGGACAGTTCGCGAAATTTGAATGGCACAGTGGAATGTTATTCATATGATTCATGGTGCATTACAGTCATTTTTGAGCATGATTATTTTCTCAACAATAATGGAAATTTTCGAAATGGAATCGTTAAGTTTTCAAACTCACAATCTTCTCTATCGGTCAGTGAAACACACGCCATTAAAGATAATTTACTATATAAACCTTTAATTCGTTATGCTGTCAATGTACAGGAAATTAATCCATTAATTAATATACAATTTTTAAGAATTCCCGAGTATCCTTTTGTGATCACAACACAATCCTCATCGTGTATGGTAATTTTTTGCCATGATTCTACAAAAGAACCTAATTATCCACCCATCGATAGGTCACCTGAAATGGAGGTTAAGCGGCCTATATTCGTGCGGTACGAATATGATTTTTTAGTTAGTAGTGTCATACCTAATGTGAAAAAATCCCGGTTTGGATTTTGTAGTATACAACCGTTTAAAACTGAAATAATTCTTAAATTGAGTGAAATTATTTACGTGTAAAATTTTATACATCTCGATTACTTATTTTGGAAAAGTTTATCCAATTATTATAATAACCGTATTAATTATTTTGATGAAGAATATCTTAACAAAATTATATTGAAATAGTATTTTATGCCTCCAGTGTTGACCTGTTATGATGGAAGCAATCACCTCACATCACAAATGCTTAATCCGAAAACTACAGGAGTATTAATTCATGACCTTGCTAAAAATATCGCCTATCCGATATGTTTAGATGAGAAGCTCGTTAAAAAGTACAGTGCTCTAATTCCCATATTCCGACTCAAAGAGTTTCAATTCCAATATACTTCCGATACACACTTTCATTGCCAAGTGGTATACAACAATTTTGTAAAATTCGACGAAGGATTTTTCCGGGATGTGAATGGATGATGCGATTTTTCAGCTTGACTGAAGAATCTGAATTTAATCCTTATGAAATTATATCCTCGAACGAACTCAAATATCGGACGAATTTTCGTTTTTCATATGCTAACTGTTTCGGCCATGAATGTTGAAATTTCTCTGCTGTATGTATTTTCAACTTACAAAAAACTTGTCATTGACCTCCGCAAACAACTTTAAACAACGACAATTGGGATTAGGTTCTACCAAAACGTTCTTTAAAATTTCATATACTCATTAAAGAACAGAAATTTTTTCAAAATCACATCAAATTTAAAAACTGGATAAATAAAAATCCACTCACATCAATTTTCGTACAACTCATAACTACATATTCTAAAAATGAAATCAATATAACAACCATATTTTCTTTATCTCAAGGCTACCCATATGTAAATCAAGTAAACACATTGAACCCCTCCGATCAATTCATTGAGACATATTGGTTGGAAAAATAAAAAAGAACAGGAAGATGATTACTCTTATAGATTATTTGCTACAAATATTTATACTCGAAGTGATTTGGATTTTCTAATGCCTTGTGTTAGAGAACTCGACTTTAAAACAAATTAGAGGTTAAAGTGAAAATTTTTTTTTAAACAATTTTTATATGTGGTAAATGTTAATATCTTTATTTTTTTGGAAGATATTTATTTTTGTTCATTTGTAGAGAAAAGACATCCTACCCGAGTTGAATCTGAATTACGAAGATTATTTCTGGTCTTAGATCGTGAAATATCACCTACTGCCAAACATTTTATATCCAATTTGATAAAATGTGAATCATTTTGGCAGTTTTTTGGATATCAGAAACCTAAACCAAGGCAGACTTTAATGTCGCCATTTAAGGCGATTAATACTCGAGGTTGATTTGCGACATATACATCAAATAATGCGGTGATCGAAAACACATTGATTTATTGACTAAAAATTAAAAAAATTAAAATTTTTATTTTCTATACACTTTTCTCTTTGTCAGGCTATTTGAGTAAATGTCAACCCTACCTTCTAATTATTCAATGCCCTTTAAGTGATATTAATTTAATGGAAGTCGAACAAGCGGTGTTGACAAAGGGATATCTTCCCGAAAGTTTTCCTCTATGAAGATGCTTTGTTAATGTACAATTAGGAGCCGAACCACGAAAATGTGGAACCCCAGTAATGTTCATTACTCCAACCCATATATCATTGTGTTTCGGGCATCCTCCTTCAAAACCCAATTTAGAAAATTTGTTTATTCCATAATTTTTTATTCGAGCCAAAATACCAAAGAAAAAAAAAACATTGATAGTAAAATGGGAGGGGTTGGAAATAAAAGAATTTTATTTGTTAATAATAAAAGTTTATTGGATTTGTGTGTGGGTTTTGTATTTGTAAATGTAAATTTGTGGTTTTACAATTACAATTATAGGGAAAGTGAAGTAGAACATGCCCAGGAACATACCATCAACTCGCATGTTAAATTATTAAAAAAATCAATGTGAGGTCAAACAATATTTAAGGAATGTACTAAACATCGATGTAGTAAAAATAAAAGTTTTATTTTACACAAAAAACATAACCTAATCATTGCATTAACAATGACTCATTTCCGAGTTAAAATAGGAATGTTGATTGGCGAAGATTTAAAGTCGGAAGATAAGCACGAATTATTATTGGCTTTTTATGATAATTACCAAGCCTGGTTCAATCCCTTAATTTCAGCACTTGTTTGTTCATTTGTGATTATTTGAGCAAAAAAAAAACGAAACTGTTATAAATGCACCACAAATCATGTAAAGATTTCATTTCTTCTACGACTATGCAAGCGGAATTCTTTTTTCGTCATTACTTGAGTCAGTTTAACTAACGACTGTGTAGAGTACTTATCTCGTAAACAATGTGACTTTTTATCCCCGCCTCAAAAATACAATTCCTTAACTACTTGGCATCCATGACATTTCCTCGTGTTCGCGTTTCAATCAAATTTAACTCGATTTGTGTCATTTTCATAACTTGAATTATGTAACTTGTATAACTATTGACATCGTCATTTCTGCAACATATTTCCCGTGATGTTGGGATCCGATTTGGATTTCAGATTACTCCATCGTTATCGTGGTTATTGTGATTGCATCGAACTGAAATCTGTATCATCCTCACTATCATCATTATGTGAACGCATAATAGAACATGGTTTGGTAAAAGGTTCGAAAAAGAGGAAATGACCCCAAAAAAATTATTCTACAAATTCCGAAATTCATGGCTATTTCGTCGAAAATGCTCGACTGTGTTGGATTCCCTATATACTGAGAAATAATCGCGGATTGCCACACATTCGTGTAAGTCGAATGCGCAGTAATCGCCTATGTATCAACAAAAACATTACACCCAAAATAATAAAGGACATTGTTTTGAACTGGTTTTACCTGTTGGCAAGGAATTATATGCATTTGTTCACTGTAATCCCGAAGGCAAAAATTTTTAAAATTATCTCGAATTTAGTACACTAAATTCTTTCAAAGTGGACAAGTACATTACTTATAATCATCAACTTTTAGGGTATGTGTTGAAACAATTTGTAGGTCATATCAGCACCATTGATATTTTCTCTAATAAAATATTTTTTTCTACATCAATGCTACTGATTCGTCTGATCTTAAATGAATTTGATGGTAATGAAGAACATGCAAAACAGATTGTCGCGATGGGTAATTGGTGCAAACTTGTTTCCATGACAAATACTTACGAAACAAAAAAAAAAAACTAACTTTTCAAACTTGATTCGTAAACCATTAACTCCTCAGATCGGCGATCGAGATTTCTTCGGGCTCGTCGTCAGACCGGTACCTATTAACACTGACACCTCATCAACATCTACAGATTATTTAGGATTTTTATGTCTTTTTGATAAGAATGTTGCCATTGATTCATTCAATCGGGTTTACTCCATAGTCTCGGATGGGAATGTGGTAATGAGCATTGATTCTTATAGGATCGATAGGTTGATTTCTAAACTAGTCATTAAAAGGCATTGGTTGCCGTTGGATGAAAGTGATATTGTTGATGTGAAAAATAACATATTTTTCGGCAATTTGTGCACATTCAACTCTATATTTCCCTTAAAGTATAAATTTAATCCTGAAGTGAAATTGGATAAGTTATGATCAAATATTAGACATTGGTTCGGTTTCATCGAAGTGCTTGTGTTTGATGGTATATTTAACTTGAATCATTTCCAAGGGATGCCATTCAAGACCATTATGGATAAGGTGACTGGAAAAATATGCATTAAATCGGCATTCGAGTTAGCGATCGATGGCAATTCGTTGCATCTTTTGACTCTGGATAATTGTTTCGGGCCACACATCACTGATCAAATACCATCCACATTCCAATAATTGAAAATGCCCAAGTTATTTACAGCTATAAATTACTTGAAGACAAAACTAAACACAAAAAATGGGTTCGTTTTTTTTAACTTGGTATAGAAAATATAAGTATCTATTTAGATGTCATTGAAGGAATGCCCCAGAAGGGTAAAGAAATGTGTTTGGGTGTAAAGAGAGGCGATACGAGATTCTTGAAATTAAAAACTGTTTTTACCAATCACCCACAACTCACCGAAGATGGATATGCGATCAATATATATAAAGATATTCCAACGGAGCAAAGTCGTCGATTCCGAATGATTTTTAACCACGATTCTAAAACCAGATTTCGTATTCGTCTGAGTAAGGATTATAGGGCGGTCTTTCTACCATTCAAAAAATCCGAGACAGTCTTTGTTCATATGCATGTGTATTGTGGAGAGGTTATTTCGACTGAGATACTGGAATATTTTAATAGCCCCCATTTTAATATAAATGTGTCGGCAAACATATACAGAATTTCATTGGCTTTAGATGATAACGACATTCTATCCCCAAATACGAACAGTGAACGAGTAAAGACAAATGTGTATTTTGTACACAATAATAGGCTCATTTTCGAGGTTGTTGTAGAGTCTAGTCATCGTTTTTATGTTGTTTTGAAATTGAGTAATACATCATCGCAAAAAGGAATAGCTGTGACCATGTCCATGAAAGACAATAATATCGACTGCATTGCTTCGATTTACTCGGTAATTGGCCGATCGCCGATTATGCAGTTAAAGGAAATAATCATTAATCGTGAAAATAAAATTCAAAATTCATTTTGTGGCGAATCGTCGACAGCGGTGTTGAAAAACATTGCATCTGATTGTAAAAGTATTAGTTTTATCAAATTCGATTATTTATTGATTAATAACTTGAAAATGAACAGGTGCAACACAGCCATTTATAATATTCTTCAGCGAGCCTATTCATCAACAGAACGATACAAATGTTTACCAATAGCAAACAAGCATCTACTTCAACTGTTTCTGATGTTGAAAAAAATGTGGAATTTACCACCATGGAAGATGTTTCGAATAATGCTAAATTTGAATGATATCATCAAAATTTTACATCAACCAGTATGAAGAAACTGTATGAGCTCATTTCATTTTCCCAATTGTAATCTAAATAAAAATTATATTGTGTCTAAAAAGAGTTTTTTTTTTTTTTTTTTTACCAAATTACAAAAGTGTTGGAATGTATTCAGAACTTTGGTTTATTTTCTTTTGACGATTGGAATTTTTAATCTCTCGACACCCATATAGTTCAAAAGCATAACATCAATGATTTGATGAAGTGGTTTGGAATTTACGATGGCTTGGATATATTTAGGATATTTATTATCTAACTCTATATTTTTTACATTGCTCAAATCGTGTCTTAGCCCAAATCCTGTACCATAAACTAAAATTTAGTTGAAAATTTCGATGTTTGCAATGTATCCTAATGCATTGACATTAATATCGCATGAAGGAATATAAGATAGTTAAAATGACAAAGATGGGAAACAACACTAAAGGAACTACATATTGTATAATTTTTTTACCATCATCCATTATGACTTTGGTTCTTGATAAACTATTCGTTACATCATGCCTCCATTTATTTTGTTTAACCATATCCATGTCGAGATATTTCTGGTCAAAAAATATATTCACCTTAGCTTTTTAGATACATGCTAGATCCAAAACAGATGCCCAAGTTAGTCCATGATCAATTATGTGTTTGGTAAAAAGTTCGAGTTTATCAGTACTAGCCATATTTTCGGTATATGTGGAGTATTCGAATAAAGTGGCTAATTTTGAATNAAAAGTTCGAGTTTATCAGTACTAGCCATATTTTCGGTATATGTGGAGTATTCGAATAAAGTGGCTAATTTTGAAGAATCAATAAATTTGCGGTTGTTGTTGGAGAATAAATTCATGAATGTTTTCGCTGAACTTTTGAGTGCTTGCCCAACAAAGATGGGATAAAAGAGACATTGGCCAACTGAGATGCTCGTCTTCGAGATGGGACATAAAATAGCCCTGTTGTATTTTNAAAAGTTCGAGTTTATCAGTACTAGCCATATTTTCGGTATATGTGGAGTATTCGAATAAAGTGGCTAATTTTGAATAATCAATAAATTTGCGGTTGTTGTTGGAGAATAAATTCATGAATGTTTTCGCTGAACTTTTGAGTGCTTGCCCAACAAGGATGGGATAAAAGAGACATTGGCCAACTGAGATGCTCGTCTTCGAGATGGGACATAAAATAGCCCTGTTGTATTTTCTAAACAAATTATAATCGACATTGCACGAATCTGACTTGTGAGTTTCGCATAGTCCACCAATCAGCAACTGTTCACTTGCAGGTGTATTTGCGCCACATCGTTCGTTGTTCAAGAAACAAATAGGGGTCAATTCCATGTCGACAGAACTGTTACATGCATTACTTAGGTTAAGTTTTTGATGAACATAAATGAGTCGATAATATGTATTAATTCCATTTTGTGGGTTAAGGTTAATGGTATGGTTTGATGACTGCGTGTTGATATTTGAAAATATGTTCGAATAGCCCTGAGTTTGTCCTTGTTCTTGTCCTTGCTGCATTTTTTTTAATTGTCATTATTTACTAATATATATTTCTTTAAAAAAATACATAAGAAGTCGATATTTACCAGACCTACAAATGTCAATTACTCAAATGCTTTGAAAAATGTTTTAAAAAGACAGAAAATATTCACTTATAACAAATACTTGCTAAGGGTACCGCAAATATTTTCCTATGTATATGTAGAAACTCGTCAAGATGTAACATTACAAAAAGGTAATTTAAATTTTTTCGATTATTGCTATCAGATATGTCTTAAGGGTGGAAAACGATTATGTGATGCTTCTCGATGCAATATGCATTATACACGAGGAAAGATGTGCACCCCTCGAGATGTTCCAAAAATATTTAAGAGTGGTGATCGCTTGTCAAGGAGCCTGTTTTCCAACCAATAGTCACGAATCAAAATATCAAGGATTAAATAACTATTGGAGTGACCGTTGCGATGCATGTCTGCTGATTCATCAGGAAGCCTATATACTGGGAATAGACGATTATTGGCGTGCGCAAGAAGGCACGATTGTTCCACATGTAAATACTATAGGAACGGGATTCGACATTGATGCCTCACCGTNCACTATAGGAACTGGTTTCGATGTCGATACCTCACCTTATGTGTCAGAGACAGGCGATGAAGCAATACATTTTCGTTTAAACTCGTATTATTGCGACAATTTTAGTATGTCTCTTAAAGATAATGAATGCATTGACCATTTATATAATAAAATTATAGGTTTTATCATCGGGAGTTACTTATACAAGCTTATCGAATATAGCATTGTTGAATTAGCTCATGGAAGAAATCAGTATGAAGTCAAAGACCCACAACTGCAACCTAAAGAGCAAATACCCGATTGTGTCGTAGAATGGCATAGCTTTGTCAATCACGAAGTCTGTTGCTTAAATCCAGACATAAAACTCTGTGATGCAAGCACTACACAATCTACTCCGAGACATTTGTTTTGGACAACAGAATACAGTGGAGGTGGTAGACTTGTGGAACCCTTGATATTCACCCGCGATGTTGAATCCATCGTTTCTAATAACGATAATCGGGTCCGAATCAGGCCACAGGCCGATTCAGTGCCATCTCACTTGAAATATACGGAGAGTGGCAAACGCCAAGTCGACAAATATGGAATGCTTGGTTTAACAAGTAACTTTCTAATCAAATATCCCGATGAATTATTTAAAACAAAGTCTATTTTATATATGGTTGGTGATATTATAGCCTCTTGTATCCTAGGGTTAGCTAATGACGAGTTTCTACTGCAATTATTCGGTGAGGCTGGGCTGCGTATTGTTCTCAAGAACCTAGTTTAATGCATTGGACCTACAATGATCGAAATGAGTGCAAAGATCTTGAAATGTCAGTTGGGTATTTATTTATTCAGAGGACTGATGATCGACTTCATTTCGAGAGCGGTGATATCGACGGCTTTAAAAATGGCGGGTATTGCGGTTAGAGCATTTGCAGCAATTTCTCTTTCTGTAAAACCTGTAACAAACATAATATTAATCATGGCTGCAGTTGCCGATGTGTTATTGAGTGTATTTGATCCACTCACAATGAAAAATATACAAGGTCAAAATTATGTAGATGGTAACTCATTCCGCTACTCCCCATCTGTGGTGTACAGATGGTTCATAGGGTCTACAGTTAACGTTCAGTGGTACAGACTATAGGTGCCTTGGATTTGAGGGTAAATCACACAATGACTTCATCACAACTCCTTAGTTTGGAACAGGTTTATTTTTCGGGAATTTACTTATACATTCCGGGCACTGTTGCAGGACTTTATACATACTTAAGCGCCCTGCGAGTTCAGGTCTGAAGGGCTGGTTACAATGTACAATGTTCTGGATATGTTTCCGATGCTGTAGGGGCATTAGGTGACAGGACAGGTCCCTGAGTGACGATGGGGTTACTTTTCTGCACATGTTGCATGGTAGTTGCGCTGGCGGTTGAGGTCTGGCGAGTTGGTTGGCCCGGATACATTCTGGCTGTTGATGGGTCTTGTGAGCTGAATAGCCTTGTTAAAGGCCCTCTGTGGTTGGCTTGTTGCGCGCAGCTGGCTTCCTCTTGTCGTGGTGCTTCTCGGTGAAGCTCACCACTTGCTCCTGTTCTCGGCATAGGGTAGCAACTGAATGCTTACTACCTTACCATGTCCCGGCGAGGGACCCCGTGTGCGGGCACTCACCCATCCTTCGCAGCTATGGGCTGCACTGGACAATCCCACTATCTCGACATGGCAATTCCGTTGAAGTTCACCACTCGACTCTGTCTTCTCGGTGCATTGCAACTGACTGGAAACTGACTGACTTATGTGGTAACTGGCTGGCTAACTCATGTCCCGATGTGTTGAAACTACTCGTCCGACATGACTCTGGTAACTGTCTCTGATTCGGCCCTGCGTCTCGCATCCCGATTTGGCTGACCACTTAATGTCGCTACTTACTACCTGTACATTCTGGGGTGGCAGTACCGAACTCCGCGCTACCTGCTGCTCGTTGCTTCGACTGACGGACGTTGAGGGTTTCGATCTTTCCGGCCTTCTCTCTTGGCATGGCTGACCTCTCTCTGTGTAGTACTGACGAACTTTGTCTGGTAATAATGAACTGCTCCCGAACTAACCTCTCTGTGTTGTGAAATTCAATTGATAACTGTCATACTGACGAACTGATGAACTGATGTTCTGTTGTGGCCGGGAGTTCGATCTCCCCCGGCCACTCTCAGCGCGGCTGACCTCTCTATGCGGTAATAATCAACTGTCCCGAACTAACCTCTCTGTATCTGGTAGTAAACTGAACCCTACCCACCCAGCAAAGAGGCTTATATCCTTTCTAGCCTCCCTCCCTAAGTGTTTTGCACGTGTCTCTCGTGTTGGGGGAGGGGGTGGGCAGAGGCACAGTACAATGAAATTCTAACCTGTGCCATGACTCGTGCTGGTTTGGAGGGGGGGGAGGTGCTCGGGACCACTTTCCAAACTTGTCAGCTGTTTATTCGGTGCATGTTTTCAACTTCAGGCGACATACGCCTGACTATCTCGTTATTTCTCGGCTTTTGCAAATTTAACAGGGCTTGCTAGGGGGAGGGGTGGGGGGTTGGAGGACTCCGTGGATAGCGACCCCTTTGCTTTGGCCTGCACACGCTTCTACCTTGGCTTGACCTCGAGATGCGTAAATGGGTTGCACGTGTCTTCGAAGTCCCTACACTGGTTTAAGCTTGCTGAAAGGGGAGGGGGGTTAGTTTCAGCACCACTTCTAATTAATACTCCTAATAATGCCATGCATCAATGGTATATAAAAACTGGAATTGGAATTGAAACGAAAGATTTGGGGGTTGCGAGCTATGGAATATACATCAATCATGTTTGTGATGATGTGGGAAAATGCACATGAAGGCATTGTCGATTTAGCGAATAAAATTCCCGTCCAATCCACAGTTATCAATGATGGTGTCGACCAGTATCCTACTATGTTAGCGGCGTTTGCAAAAAAAGTGTTATATTTAACCCACCTTTCACCAAGGGCATTCTTCCTTCCAAAGTAGTAAAATATGATGATTTCAAAACGTTATTGCACTTTTGTTTACAATATTTACTAGCGCTCACAGTCAACTGGAATGGGTCTCGCATTGATTGGAATGATGCGAGTGACAATAATGATACAGAATTGTAAAATCAAATGAAAACAATTAGGGCACAAAATCCAGACTTGGTTTTGGAATTTACACTCTACACATCCAAAATGAACTCTCGAATAAACATGATTGATAAAGGACTGTACTTACTCATGGTATCGGTATTAATATCGGGAATAACTGTATACTTCACTAATAAGACAATACAGATATTAATTATATGCGTTATTTTATAAGTAATGTCTATTTTTATACAAATGTCTATTTTTACCAAAATTTATAATAATTAAATTGAGGCGGTTTTTTAATTGGTGGTTGTTATTCATCCTGTTTAGGTAGAATCATCAAGTCATAGAGTTCTTCGGGTGAATATTTTGTATGGTACAGTTGTCGATTCTTGGCTAGTTCGAAAAGCTCACAAACAGTGTTTACATAAACGTGTTCCGTATTATTTATACCTTTCTTGATGTATGTGAAAAAAATATTCGCCGTTTTTATGCAATAAAACATTATTTGTCAGTGTATCGATAAAAAAGGCCCTTGATTTGTTTTCATTATTTTCGACATAGAATTTAGTGTATAAGTTTCTCAATCGACTCTGTGATAATATTGACGTTTATTTTCGTAGCCATATGGAGTGCTTTGGTGTGCTTCCTTACTTTCACCCATTACCAGTTTGTTACAACACTTTGAACACAACACAGTATATATATATATATATATACACGTATATATACAAATATATATATAAAGGAGACAGCAACCTTTTTATATACCGGGTTACAAACTAAAAAACAATTAATAATNTATATATATATATATATATATATATATATATATATACGTATATATACAAATATATATATATAAAGGAGACAGCAACCTTTTTATATACCGGGTTACAAACTAAAAAACAATTTATAATTTACTCTTTGGAGAAAAAAATGAAATTGACGACCAACATAAATTTTCGCTTACGGTCAAGTACAAAAACTCTATTCATGACTCATCCCATTGATGTTCCCTGATTTATAATTCTAATCAATCTATGATGGCAAGAATATATCATTCGACGGTTATGACGAGGAATAAGGACGGCACTCCTCTGTTCACGAAATTGAAATTAAACAATTTTTTTATGTACGAATGAAATCGCAATTATTTTCGCGGATCAGTGAAAGTCTCAATGCCATTCAATGCTTTATCTTTAAAGGAATACTTGACATCGTCAATAAGATTTATTAACTTGATCGACACATTACTCTAATCGGGAGATTACATTTACCACCAATTCTAATAATAAGTAAGTGCAAAAAAAATTTTACAGATGTATACTTGGTACCTAACCAGGAAAAATTCAATACTTTCTTCCTCAGACAGACTTTTTTCATTCTAACTGCGAAAGAACATGCTGTTAGTTGGGGAAGTGTATTTTTCCTTTTACTGGATATTTATTGGGGAAATATGAAAACAGAATTTACAACTTCTTTAAAAACCAAAACTGCTACATCATGTAGCATAAGGCATTTCGTTAAACGCCCCGCACATAATATAAAATTTTCAATCTAGAGTAATCGCAAGTATAATTTACCAAATGCAAGTGGTTTCCAATGTGTACACATTACTATAAATTCAGATACAACAGGACAAATAATTACTTCTCCAAATTAACTAATTATGAATGTGATTTGTAATCACTTTTTACAAGCACAAATAGACAAAATTGGAGAGTTGGATACGGCAAAATTATAGGAACACTCTTGTTATTTTGAAACTTGTTTGATACGAACATTTTACAGTGTGTTTGGCCATTCCAATAAAATGCATACTTTGTTTTGCTATCCTGATATATTTTTAAATTCTGTTTGGTTTAGTGAGTTTAAGAACTTCATACAAAGTCAAAGAGACGAATAAATATTTTTTTTCATAATACATAAATTTCTTTTTAAAAATTAAATACATACAAACTTTAAAAATTAATTGTATCTAGACTTTTGGAAATAAAACAAATCAGCACCGGGTTTACCACACCGCCTATAGCTTATTGTGGTGTACGGTTTTAATTTGAAAAAATTGCCCATGTTTTCTGACTGAATAAAGTGTAAAAAATGTTTTTCATACAGTGCCTTTCCTTGTTTACATATGCTGAATTGGGTGTAGGGCGGAGGCTGTTTTTTTTTGTTGTTTTATTTCCTCAAACGATAAGCATTTGAGCAGTAGAGGCTTGGCTGCTTCCCCACCAGGTGCTGCGGCAGTTGGATGTTTGCTCCAACAAATCGAATTGCGGCTGCACCCATCCCCGAGCTGGCAGTGGTTGCAATTGTTGCTGGTGTTGTAATTGTGTCTGGTGTTGCAATTGTTGCTGGTGTTGCAATGAATGCTGGTGTTGCAATTGTTACTGGCGTTGGAGAGGTTGTGGCCGGTCTTGGAGCTGCAGTTGCTGATGTGTCCACATTTCGCATACCAGTCCTTCAATTTTGCTCTCTCCCCCAACATTAGTTGCTTGTGTTGTAGCTGCTTAGGCTGCTGGTCACTCATTTGCTATTAAAAAAAAGAAACATGTTAAAATTGATTTTATTTTTTTCAATAACAAAACATGCAAAATACCAAAAATTATGAAGAAACCTTGCAACATTAAATGTACTTTTTTTTAATAAAAAACATGCTAAATAATACAAATTAAATGTACCTTTTTTATTCCCTGGCCTCTAATTGTAAAAAGTCTTCGCCCGTAGACATTTCTTACAATTTTCCAATAGTTTGCATTGGCAACTATGTCGTTTTTTCCCCCTCGATTTTTTTAATATATTCCACTTTGTTTGGAATATTTTATATTCTTTAAGTAAATCCTTTCCTTTAAATTTTTCAATGTNTTATATTCTTTAAGTAAATCCTTTCCTTTAATTTTTTCAATTTGTAGTATTTTATCTAGTTCTGCCTTTGGTTTGGAATATTCTATCAAAAGATTTTTAATAAAATTTTTAATTTTCCTATGTTTTAAAATATTTTCCTGTAATTTAACAAACTCTTCTTCCATTCCCGTAAATATACCTTTTAACATTACCTTATTTGTAGTGGTTTTCATTTCAATAATTTTAGGCACTTCACTATGATACTCCACTGTGAACACTGTAGGTGCTTCACTATGAGACTCCACTGTTGACACTGGGGCTAGATGAATGTAAGCTATATATATACTTAATTGGCTGGTGTTTTTTAAAACTTATTATCATCAGTATGAGATTGTTTTTTTTTAATAGGCTTGTATGAACCCCTTTAACTTGAGACCACACACTTAACCTTCGCACAAGCATATCCTATAAGGAAACTCATACATATTCATACATGCACTTCAGTGAGGCAACTCCATGTATCTTTCAGCTTGGCCTCATTATTATGCGAGAATTATCTCGTGGCAGAATGAATTTTTTTTTGTGATACAAATAAGCGGTTCGCCTCACGTTCCCCCTCCACTAGGGCCTGTGTTACATGCTTTTTGTTTACTGGGTATGAAACAGTATATAATCCTGCTGCAGTAAACTTCCAGACATCATCTACTTAGTCGCTTACAATGAGGTGTGATTGTTGTGAGAGGCGGCCACTGTCGAGAATGCGATGGTCAAAGAGACGGGGGCCTCTGTCATCCTCGTTGAGACGAGGGCGAACATCAATGTCACCATCGAGGGGACAGCGGCCCACCCCAGCATCATCGACAAGACAGCAGCCGCTGCCACCGAGGGAGCGACGGGCCTCGAGACAGGGGCCAAGTTCATTGGCCCCATCACACCCAGCAACAACAGGGCCACGTGAGTTACCAGAAAAAAAGGGCCATTTGAGGAACAGCCGTCCTTCCCAGTGCCATCAACGGGGCTGCGGCCCTTAAATGAACCAGAGGTGCCGGTTCCAACAACAGGACCGTATTTTTTTTGTGCCGGCAATGTTCATGCCGGCCCCAGAGCCTCCACCAGGAATAACATATAGTTTTAAGTTTCAGTATTTTCCCAACCATATGGTGGCCAATCTTAACATTATAAAAAAAAATTAAATAAAAGTTAATTGCATTATTTTTCAAAGTGTTTCATTTCAGTATCCTAAAATAAGATGTATTTATTTTTATCGCAGTTGATATTATAAATCATCATTGTGGTGTTGTTAGTTTTAATGATTGAAAGGATTTTAAATATCCCCTCCCACCAAGAAAAGTTTTCAAACTTTAAATATATGTCTACTTTGCTGGTGCTTTCAACACTTCAGTCATATCAAACACCCAAATATAATCCCAGCCAAAAAATATCTATATATTTTGGTTTTGGAAATAATGTTATAACCCATCATTGTAAATTTTTGTTATGAATGTGATACAAAGTCGGTTAACAAATCTAAATTGAAAGTGCTTTCCAAAAACTTTTGTATTAATTTTAATTTTACGAGTACAAAACACAATATGTTATCTTTTACAGTTGAATATATTTCGGTAAAGTTGCTCATTTTATATAAAAATGATTGCATTATTTATTTTGCACTTATTAACATCATTGACGAGTCAAAATGGAAGTTTAATTCTGCCTTCACAATAGTTCAAGATATTGCCAAACAACTCGCGGTGGATGCGGCTCTAGATACAGCGAGTCCTCTCTTCAAGAGCGCGGTATTCTTTGTAATGGAATAACATAATTATATGGACACTTTAATGGAAATTCTATGTGTGAATAACCTATTTTCACATTTGGACTATAAAAAAACAATAACTTGGTGTGCCTACACTCGACTTTTGGTTATTTTAAATATTCCTTCGATAAAATGGCATAACATTTCAGTTTTGTGGCGGTAGAGTTTTACTGGAAACTGTAACCACCAAACTGTCCGCCCCACCATACGATAAGAGTCATGAGAGTGGTATGAACAATACAGAGGATGGTATTTCTATTTTATTCGATCACGATTCTGAAATTGGCTTAAGAGATAAAAAATTCTAATAACATAAATATTTCTAAAAAACAAAACTCAGTGAGAAAATTATTTAACTTCTAAATAATAATAACTACCTTTCATTTTATCAATCATAAGTTACGTTGGGTAAATTTTTTTCCCGATAATTTCACACTATTTTACAGAAATTGTTAATTATGCCGAAAGATTTACAAGAGAGGGGGGTGGGAGGCTGAGCTGAATTAGGCATAATATAAGAATACATCTTGAATATTATAAAACAATTTTGACAAATTGAAAGCAGATATTTTTAGAGTCGATAAATATTCAAAGATGTTGGGTTTAAATCAAAAGAAAGATATTTCTTAAATTTTCTTTGAAAATGAATATTTTAAACCGATTACAAAGAGACTAAATAGCAGGAACGAGTTTATCGATTCCACATTAAACAATTTGTACTCTCATGAANTACAAGAGAGGGGGGTGGGAGGCTGAGCTGAATTAGGCATAATATAAGAATACATCTTGAATATTATAAAACAATATTGACAAATTGAAAGCAGATATTTTTAGAGTCGATAAATATTCAAAGATGTTGGGTTTAAATCAAAAGAAAGATATTTCTTAAATTTTCTTTGAAAATGAATATTATAAACCGATTACAAAGAGACTAAATAGCAGGAACGAGTTTATCGATTCCACATTAAACAATTTGTACTCTCATGAANTAAACCGATTACAAAGAGACTAAATAGCAGGAACGAGTTTATCGATTCCACATTAAACAATTTGTACTCTCATGAATTTACGAAAAAATATTTAATGAAAGATGATTTTACAAATTTGTAAATTGATACTTTTCTAAAACAAATCGAAAGAAATAAGCAAGCTTTACATGCTCTTGCCAAATTAAAAACCCAAGTTGGAAGTAAATCACTTTAATTAATTTTTCTTCAGAAATTGCAAGAACAGATGCAAATAGATTCAAACATTAACCCTGAAGCATATACTTGAATTTGTTAAATACAATTCACAATACAGATGTAAATATTTCGCCAAAAGATATACTATATAAAATTTTTACAATGGTTAGTTACATGTCTACGAAAATTGCCAATATACCAACATATACTNAAAAGATATACTATATAAAATTTTTACAATGGTTAGTTACATGTCTACGAAAATTGCCAATATACCAACATATACTTTAGCAGAAATTATGAAAAGGATTAGCGATATTACACGACACGGAATGGTTGAAATAGACCAATAAAATTTTGGTTTACAGAAAAACTCAACATTGAAAAAATAAGGGAATTTCGGCAATTTTTCCAATTTTCCAGACTTAAAAAAAAAAAAAAAAAAAAAAAAGACTGGCTTATGTAGAATAACTCAGGGTATTCGATATTGGCTTTTTATTTCTCCACTTCAAGTGAAAAGGTTTTAGGTAAAAAAAAACAGGTAAAAAATTTTACACCCCGCACGTGTCGTGCCTAGATGATGTGTCAATAACGAAGGTCAATTCGTGACTACCGCTTCGAGTTAGATCGTGACTGCATTGGCGTTGGAATACACAAGCAGGAACCAAGTGAAAAACCCGCGAAAGCTTCCCCACTCGTTTAACAACGATGATGTGTTAGGTCGTGCATGTGGCATCCATGGCATGTGATGTATTTTAAATAAGCTAGCAGTTGATGTTTTACAATTGACTATTGTAGTATCTGAGTGTTTTTTTTAACCGAAAGATTACCACGCAAAACACTACAATTTAAATTATTTTGAAATCGTTTCCATAAATTGTTCATTACCCTTTAATTGATTAATGATCACTTCCACTAAAGAGTCATGCTCACGAATTATTGAAAAAAGTTTTGCAAGAATGAGTAACTTGGTAAATTATCATTGAGAATATGTTCAAACACCTANATAAATTGTTCATTACCCTTTAATTGATTAATGATCACTTCCACTAAAGAGTCATGCTCACGAATTATTGAAAAAAAGTTTTGCAAGAATGAGTAACTTGGTAAATTATCATTGAGAATATGTTCAAACACCGAACTTACTAAAGCTATGCATTGTGATGTCTTGACTTTTTTTTGCACTCATTGTTTGAAGCCAAAATGTTAGGATATAACCATATATTATTTTCCAGGTTGTGACACCGATTCTTACTGCGACATAAAACGAAAGGAAAAAATATTTTATTAAAATCATTAAATTGTAGTTTTTCGTTAACAGCTTCTATTAATAGTGGTAGGTAATTTCTATTTTTATCGAATATATTTGTACATAAACTATGTACTTGTTGGGCCGTATTTGACTCTTTAGGCCGGGGCCCGAATAGTTTTCTATAAATGCCATTAGAGCAGCGATAAAAGAATTTGTGCAGGTTTACTGTTGATATTTCATGGTCATTGTGCTCTAATAGGGGTACAATATAATGTTCGAATATTGTATCTGGTTTGAAGATGTGTTTCAAGAACTTGATCAACAAATTACAAAGAATATCTTTGGAGCTAGGTGTATTTTGTTCTTCGGGGCTCATGTTTAGAACTTCTTCTTTTTGTATTTATATGCGTGTTTGGTCAGCTAGCGCGAATGCCAGACAAAAACCCATCATAGGTACAAACAAAATGTGTAAAAGTGAGGTTACTAGGTCGAATTCCTTTACATAAAATCGAAAAATTAGTTCAATCAAGGAAACCATATTTAATTGATTTGGTTTTTCTACGAGTTTGAAAACCTCTTATGTAAATTGCTCGATGATATTTGGCGATTTATTTGCCAAATAACTTGCAAAAATTATTTGTTTTTGATGGCTAATCATTGCTGAATGTTGACCCATTCATTTTGGCAGTATTTTAAACATGTCGTAATAACAACATTTCGTAGCACTGGGTAAATCTCGAATTATGGAAAAAATGGAATCGATTTTGAGTTTCGGATTCAGTTTTAATATAGATTCATGGGTAATTATGCCATCTAACAGAAATAAGTTAATTTAAACCATTTTGATAAATGTTTTTACATCATACATTAAATTTATATTACCAATTGAAAGTTTATATTCTCGAAGAAACTACCAGTTCTTTAATGGCATGAAATTTATGAAATATAATTTAAACTGACTTCATTGGTAGGATACAAAATTTTTTTTGGGCCATATCGAATTATTAAATCCTATATATATATATATATATTAAACAAAGTTACTTTTTTTTATTTTCACGATGAAAGCCCCAGTTACCCCCGCCCTCTTTTTTTTGTTTAATAAGCTCGGTAATATTATTTTTGATAAACTTACAGTTTAATAAAAGGTTATCGCTAAGTGGAGAATAGTCATTTATTTCAATAGTATTTTTAATTTTAAGAGAGATATTTAAACATAAATCTCGTATAGACACTATTCTATCGCCATAATCAAATGCATTTAATTGGAAACATGAATTGACCTTATCCGAAGAATTCTTCTCGTGAAGGGCTTGCCATCTTGCATCTACAGGTAGTGAATGATTAGGCACACACTTCCTTTTTAAATCAGTGGTTGTAAAATAATATGAATTTGTGACGACAACATAACGACCAATTAAACCCCATTTAGTACAATTATATAATATTTCAACCATCCAATAATACGTATCTACAGTTACTGACGAATCGTGATTTATCAGCGTAGTCGTAAAAAATTTAAATGGTAAGAATAATAAAAAAATATTTCTAAATTGTTTATAAAGTTTCTGTAATTGTTCTTTTGAAAAGAAGCTGTATTTCGATTTAGCCAAGATATCTTCGATTATTAAAGGTAAAAGAGAATCATCAAACACGTTTTTAAAGTTTTATAAACTTATAAAAAAACACATTTTATATATTTATAAAAATATGCCTTGTCACAAATTTTCAATATAATTCGCACCTTTAAACCACCTAAAGGGTGGCCGATTATGAAAATTTCCAACGGAAATGAGTATTTTGACAAGAACTTTTACATAAAATATATTATGAAATATGCAGATTGTGATAAATCTTTATGCCATCATACGCGATCCCTTTAATTTTGGCTTTTGGAACATTTAGATACAAATGAGATATTAAACTCGAATATACAGATTTTCCGCATACAGAATTAACACTTTACTGGGTCGCAAAGAATCGTCAAATAATAATTGCTGAAAATCTTTGTTTGAGATCTTGCTAAAAGAAAATAGTTTGTTTGGAAAATTTGTGGTTATGAATTTCTGATCCGAAACTAACGAAGATCCGTATAATCCAGGTACTAGAATATAATTTTAGTAGCCATTATTTTACACACAAATACAAGTAATGAGATTAATGCAAAAAATAATGCATGGGTACTTACATGTACTCGTTCCATCATAGTCTGCACTGTAAATATAATCCTCTTCCACCTTTAAATGATTGTGTCCAACATCGGTTACGCTGTTCGCGGTAATAAATGAAAAACTCAACTGCGGGAAAGTCTAAAAAACAACATGCGGGTAGGGGGGACTGTTTGTTTTGACGTCATATATTTTTAAGGAGAAGTAGCGAAAGGGATGGGTGTTGAAGGGGATTTGGCCAATCAGTTCCTTGCTCCCTCCCCACCACCCTTACAATCTTTTTTTCCTAAAAAGGCCCGCCCTCCCTAGTTATATAACAACGCCAAAAACCGCTTAGGTGATTGTTCCGTATTGCGTACCCTTATGGTAAAACCATAGGAAACCAGCGAGTGCAGTATCGAGTATCCACTCAAATTATTTACTTTACAAGTCAGTGTACTATTGCGTATGCGACCGAATTCCGTTTAATGTATCCAAATTCAAGTCAATTGTTCTGTTTAGCGTATACATGTGTGGTTTTACATAAAAACCTAAAAGTTTTCAATTAGGAAAACGTATAAGGGTTTGTGCTGGGTGTAAAATCACCATGTTGAACTCTCGGAAATAGATTTAAATACCGGCACAGTTTATATGAATGAAATGTGAGACAAAACTGAAAAATCCTTTTTTTTTTTACTTTAATTTCATATTTGCTATTTAAAATTAATAAAAATAGCAAAAATTATAGCAGCTATTTTTATAAGAAAATTTGTTATTCTTTAAATTAGGATGTAGCTTTGATTACTATTATACTTATGTAAAATAAAATATAACTGACTAATAATTATTATCGATGCATGCAATGAATACGCGCTGACACCACTGGTAACGTAAAAGTAATGCTCTGATCGCAGCTGACATCAGACACTGAACACCATCGAAGAATCAGAGTTCTTATACATCAGACAGTGAGCCTCTGCTTACCGCAAACTGTATGCATGAAGTATATACTTTATATTATTTACTAAATACCTGCACAGGTGTCTGTTTTCCATTTATGGTATAAAGGTTCTGATATTCAAAATCGTACCATGAACGTTTAGGCAACATAAACTTTATCAACACAAAAACAATTCACAAAATAATGCGTTTTGCATAGTTTGAAAAGAGAGAAACATAGATAAAGAATGTTGTTTTGGCATTCTTATTGCACCAGATCCTTTAATGAATAAATTCGTTAACATTTATGTAGTACAGTTTTTAGGGAGGAACTATATTTTATGTGTGCATTAACAGCAAACCCGTTGTTACAGTAAAACATTCAATATTAATAGTATATTATATATATATTAAGAACATTAAAAGGTTTCTTCAATCTCATGTTGTTCTCATCTCCTGGTTCATCTCGGTTTTTTCAACTGCCCAAGGCTGCAACTGTCCACTTCCAAGCACACCGTACGCAAGAGACCCCAGCAGGCATATCCCAACCTCGATGGAGAATACAGTGTGCCACTCCTCAGCCGTCTGGAAAAAGAAAACATATGTGAATAAAGACCCACGTTATACAAGAGGCCTGAGCGCCTCTTAACAACAAAGTGTTGAGAGCAGTTGTGGGTGAAACCAGGTGGATATGTATCAGCGCCGGAACGCAGGGGTGGTTGGAACGGGAGATCGGCGAGAAAACTCGCCGGCCAGCGATATCGCGCGGCAATATTACCACATGCGAAAATCCGTAAGCATCACCTCCAGGATTGGAACCCCGCTGGCCTTGGTTGGAGGCGAGCTCCCTTATCTCTACACTGGTGGTGGCCCCGCCAAAATGTTGACGAACCTAGCTGATATGAAGAGGAAATTTTTATATATAGACAAAGACAGTGGTTTTATAACAATACTTCATCGAGCATTAAGGCAAAGTAGGTTCAATAACGTTCTTTCACGTAAGCTTGTTTCAGTTTGATGAGGAGGAAATACGCCCATTTCAGCTATCGAACTGTAAAAGCATCAAATATCCGCTGAAAAGAAACCTTTTTTTGAGACGGTAAAAAAAATGTTATGTTATACTTTGTTTGGAGCGTTAAGGGTAACAGTTTAGTGTGCAACGAAAGTCGCGTGCGGATAGTAACGAAATTCGACAGTGAACGTGGTAGGGTTATGACCCAATGCACATGCGCGTAATGTCCAGCTATATACAAACGCAAGATACACAACATAGCACGTGGTTATATTTAAAACCGACAGAAAATCAGTTCACGTAATTAGCAAATGAAAAAAAAATTTCANATGTCCAGCTATATACAAACGCAAGATACACAACATAGCACGTGGTTATATTTAAAACCGACAGAAAATCAGTTCATGTAATTAGCAAATGAAAAAAAAATTTGATAAATATAGTTTGAATTTAATTATGGTATGGGACAAGATCTGTTTGAATATAAGCGTGAAATGGTAACATATGTAATAAAATTTTATTTTAGCCACGCCAAAGAAGTATAACCTTATAACGCGCTTACGGCAGTACACACCATTTTTTTTTCAAAAATGTTGCAGCCGACATTAATTCATACATAGTATTTAATGGTAACTTTCCCAGTAGGGTTGTAAATACAACGCATTTTATAACAGGAAAATATTATTTCTCTTTTTGTTACACTTTCTCTTTACATGCCTTTTCAGAGAGTACACGAGTATTACAAAATATTCAAATTGCTAATGTTTGGGAGTAAATTATTTTTTTTCATAAATCGATTTTTTCTTGGCAACTGAAATCCACATTTGCTAGCTATTCCAGTTTAATTAATTTTACACGTATAAAAAGTAGATCGATTATGCTGATTCTGGAACAAGGGTGTTGGTCGTCAGAGCACCGGAACTGTTCATGCTTTATCAATACGGTCCCCAAGCGGCAATATTGTACGCCATGTTGGATGTACCTTATCTTGACCTTGACCTTAAGATTGACCCGGTGACCTTAGACCTTAAAAACTCCAAAAAATTAAATGATTCTAACAAATTATCTAAAAAATTATTTAAAAACATATGAAAATTAATTAAAAAATATAAAATGTTATAAAAAAATACTTACAGTGTATTATTAAAATTTTGTTTTAAAATGTTACTACTTAAAATGTATTATTGAAATTTACTTTAAAAATCTTACATTTCCGGAGGTCCCCGACACCCCCCTTATCAAATGCTCGACGCCCTGCAGACCACTGACACAATCACTATCATCTTCCAATATATTAAATTGCCCAATTACCCAACCTCACCTTAGATTCTCATTGAATAATTAATTACATTCGTTCGACCAATTAGATGCGATCGCTCGACCCTCACCCATGATTCTCGGCTACTTACTCATCTACTTTCGACCAGTTAGTCGGGCTTAATTCACCCCTTCATATGATTCTCATTGGCTAATTACTCACCATCGTTCGATCCCCTTCAAATGTATTTAATTGCTCCACCAATTACCCTATCCCCTCCAAGGATTTCCATTGGCTAACCACGTCACTGACAATCTCTGTCATAGGCTAATTTCTAGTACGTTTTCGAAATCCTTCAATCCATCCCATCAGCGACGTACTTTTGTCGCAAGCGTGCGCATATTTTTCCCCTTAAAAACTTTGAAAGGTGCATCCCATTAAAATTGAGTATTTATTCTGTTACCTTTCAACATACCACATTAATCCGACCAGTTATTCATTCTCACTTAATTCCTTACCACTACCGTTCTTGTTTTAATAGTTGTCCTCCATAACGTGATAGTGAATGGAAAGTATATAATGGGATCAATGTTGACTCACGGCACAGTTTCTCGTCTGATGCCGGAGGTCACTGATCGCTCTCTCATTCCTCGTCTTTAGCATTCTGAAAGGTAATTTTAAGTATTTAATTCCATAAGGTGGTATGATTTTATCATTCGTGCACGTAATATGAATTTCCCGCGAAATTAAAAATCTGCTGAAATTTGGACTATCAGTTTAGGCTAGCTAATTCCTTTAGGAATATACAACCACATAAAATGCGGTACTAAAACTTAATTTTTTTTCATTTATATATTAACCATTTACCTAGTTTGCAACGACGTTACTTCAATACCAGTGCTGCTACTCCAACACTTCGTTTGTATTCACCAAAGACGTGAAAAGTATGGTTGTCCCAATAATGCAGATCGTGTGGCATATAAGTGTGGAAACTGTGGCATGGCATTTACTAGGCGCGATAACTTGCAGAGGCATGGAACAACCTGCGTAGTGGTAGGACAGTCCCTGCTAAATTCCATCGTGTACACTCTCCTTCACAGCCGCGCACTAGTGTACTTACCACAGTACCAAGGGTTCAGGATGAGTATCCACCATCGTGCCAACCACCATCACGACCAAAAATTGTGGCATGGTGTGGGTTGGTTAATGGCAATGGTTTCGCGGACGTCCATACTGCATTCCAACACAGTATAAATACCTATGCCTCCACAACGAGGGCGGGTATTCGAAGGATGTAAGCATATTTTTAGCTCGAATAATGGAAAACATCGAAGTTGGCACATAAAAAATAGCTACCAATAAAATTTTATGTTTGGAACAAACGCAGCTTCGCAAAACCGAACCCAATCAACGAAAGGAAGGTATTCGAATCGAAAGGCAAGATATCGAAAATACTGTAAAACCTCATACTATAAATATACGTCACGAAAAAGAAGAATACAAACAGCGTGTTTCGGGGTGTATATTAACAAAATCTATAAGCAAGAGCCCCTTCCCCCCTATACATCATGCTTGCCCACCTCAGAAAAACATTTGATTAAAATTCATGTTTGAAAAAATCATATGTCGTGCATAGTTGCGTTATACAGCTTTATATAAAGCAATCATTACTCGCAAAATCCAAAAACAGAGTTAAAACCACTTTGCAAACCTCGCTGTATGCGATAAGCACAGCGAAGTACCGCGTGCTCCTCCCAAAGGCATAGACGCCCATCATTAAACACACTCCCTCCCAAGTTTAAGATCAGTAAATTAGGACATTTAGACCGCGTGTAAAAAATTCCAGTATGGTTACGCCATTTGCGGTGAATATTCTAGCACCCAGTGTCAGCATATAAAACACTTTATACGCATAAATAATGTACGTGTAGTAGGTTCAGCAAGTAAACAAGTGGTATATAGAGTGATGAGACGCAGCGTAAAAAAAGCAAACCCACTACAAGAACAAAATCGCAAAACAACTGTTACTTTCAGCAAACAAAATGTATCTATTTTCATATATTCGTGTACGCTCGCTTCCTTAAGATATGTATCCGATCCGCGGTAAAAACCTCCCCGCCCACCCATTCTAGAGTACCTTACACACTCATACTTGACTTTAGCCGAATGAAAAGTGACGTGCGAACATGTGTAAATACATGTGCAGATTCTACACCAGAAGCTGTCAATAGCATTCACTCTTAATGAATAACGCAAACTAAAACGCACTTTTATTCCCGAGGTGCAAATCCTCCATGCAGATGTATACCTCATTACGAATTCCAGTAAAGACACATGCATACAGTTTTCATTCACCACCCTTCAACCTCATCGAAACATACATTTAAGGAAAGACTTCACAAGTGCGAAATATATTAGAGCATATTGTATCCAGTGCATTTCGGTGGCCATGAGATTTCAGAGTGATTGCAATTACTCCAGAATGATTTAAATTAATTATATGTGCCCTATTTGTAAACATATGTCGATACACTTTTTTTTATTTCGATATAAAAAATTTAATGTGTAATTTTATATTAATTCCGGTTAAACCAATGATATTTTGTGATGTTATGAAACTAAGAAATAAGGAATATTGGTTCATTTTCCACTTGCTCATACGTCAAACACACACTCTCAAACGCAGAATTTGAAATATCCCTATTGCATACTTGACTGATAGACACATTGAAAAACTACTAATACAAAAGCATACTTAAGGAAGTAGATACGAGTGCCATTACATAAGTAAGCGAGAGACAAGTGGAGTCGTAATCTGAGCTCGCGCACACGTCCAGCCGCGCTGCACCAGGTGTTGTATTGTACTTTGCCCTAGTGCACTGTCAGCCAGAGAGATGCAATGAAGCTTTGGGAGGGGACGGTTGTCACTCCAGCAGCTTGTTTTATGTTTCACACATGCCAAGTTTAATTCATACGATAATAAACACAGATATCTCACCGCACAAGTCGACACCAGTAGAGTCCCATGATAGAGAAGAGCTGGCTTTGTTTCTCGACTCATCTATCCTGCATTTCTAATATAAAAACAAATCCATGTAAATGTCAGGATGGTTTATTGGACGAGTCCTTGTTCTCCCTTGCTCTAATAACTCGCTCCGTATCAAAATAGTATAAAAATTTTTTTTTATTATTTTAGCCTGCACACCACCTAGAAAATCTATACTCACGCTGTTAGTTTACAAGAATCTAATAGTNTTTTTTTTATTATTTTAGCCTGCACACCACCTAGAAAATCTATACTCACGCTGTTAGTTTACAAGAATCTAATAGTGGGTCAGGAATAAATATATTTATATGTCTTTTATATTAATGCAGGGGGTTGAGCCATTTTCTCTCGCATCGAATCCGCAGCATCAGGCTTTCAGAATCACGAGCCATCCTTGTTTCGAGGACGGATTAAAAAAAATATCGCAATACATAATGTAGGCAAATGAGTATGTTGACGGTATCCCCACGTCGGGGCGCCAATTAAACTTGATGCTATTCCCCACCTGTGGAATACAGGGTGGCTTATAGAGTCGGAGTTAATTCCTCCAGGCACAAGCTATAAGGTGCGTGGGATTTAGGGTATTTCAATAAGGTAGTCTTTTGGTGTTTCACTTTGAAGGATGGATATATTGTCTCGAGTTATAAAAAAACATGCAGAAATACTTCTGTGGTGTAGTACTCTATTTCGGCTACTCGTATTAACTGGGGCGACTTCGCGGTGGAGGGGGGCTCCTCGGGATGGCNTTCTCGAGTTATAAAAAAACATGCAGAAATACTTATGTGGTGTAGTACTCTATTTCGGCTACTCGTATTAACTGGGGCGACTTCGCGGTGGAGGGGGGCTCCTCGGGATGGCGACTTGATACTTATCTCTGCTGTTGGTGCTGGTATGTGGTCGGTTGTGGATGAGCTCCGGCAATGTGGGTGACCTTGTTAAGGCCCGCGTTTGGTGCCATCTCACTTACTGCTGTTCTACTGATGTACTCATGTACTGAGCTACTGTTGTCGCGGAGGGTCCGAAACCCCCGGCCACATTCTGCGTGGCTGTTCTTTCTGTGTGGTAATTAACTAATCGATCTAACCTCTCTGCACGGCGATATGCAACTGTCCCTCTGCGCGGCGATATTCAACTGAGCCCCACCCTCCCTTCAAAGAGGCTTATATGGTCTCTCCACTCTCCCTAATTGTCGGCATGTGTCGCCTTGTTGGGGCGAGGGGGCGCGGTGGTTGGAAGCAGAACAATGCATTTCAAAAACATGCCATGGTTACCTGATGGTTGGGGGGGGGGAGGTGACACCCTTTCCATAATTTACTCTGTCAGCTATTTCTCCGCGCTGCGTATCCACATTGTCCCGAGGTTAGATAAGGGGGGGGGGTGGGTGTTCTCAGCGCTCCTTTCCAGCTTGTCAGCTATTTCTCGGTGCGTATAGTTTGACTTCAGGCAAAATACACATGACTGTCTTGTGATTTTCTGGCTTTCAACAAATCTCACGGGCTTGCTAAGGGGTGGGAGGTGAAGGGGATGGACAACACAGCAGGATACATGTAAAAGCCGGCATGCACATATTTCTCGGCTTGACCTTTCCCTGGAGTGACTGGAATTTACATGTGTCTCTCTAAGTCCCTACACTGGTTATCCTACTGGGGAGGGGGGGCTGGTTGGTGTGACAGCACTGCTGTAATACTCCTAATATGTCACACATCAACTCCTCCCTCGTCTTTTCGGCGCTGACACACTCCTGGCCAAAATCTCGGTTTTCGGCATATGTTTGCCTCTGTAAGCTAACCTTCTCTGTGTTCGGTCCGCCTCGCCTCTGGCGCTGGCTAGCGCCATGTAATTCTCGCGCGGCTGTCCTGCCGCCCGTTGTCGGCTTTAACACCCCCTCCAATGACTGTCCCTTTCTTCGCTGTCATCTTATCTGGCCACCCGGCTGTCGACACTCTAGTGCGCACGGCCCTTAGGTTAAACAGGCATGCCCTGCCTGTAACAAGGGCCTAACCCTCTGGCTCTGCGGGTTACAAAACAAGGCGTTCTATTCACCAAAAACTGAGGGACTTCTACATGGGTTATATTCCTGCCGTGGACTGTATGTTACAGTACAGTGTAACTCGTGGCTACGTATTTGAACCTGCAAAATACAAAACATAGGGTGATACACTTCTTGAACTACTTAAACAAACACCTGGTACACACACCTCGGACTCCATACAGAACTTACCAACGTTCTTACAGGGTTACAAACCAATTTACAAGGGTACACAAATATACAGTGTTACACTACATGACCTTCAGTTATCTGTCCAGATCACTACACTTCTACCTTAATCGTTCTTCTGTCCTTCGGTTTCCTGGTAAGGTGGAAACATGTTTGATGCATACAAATCAACAGGTGGCTTATGGCCGGTATATATTGCACAGCTGGCAATCTTTACGTTTTGGTGAAAGGTATTTCTTTACTTTATGGTAAGGATGACTGCATAGGTCGTCGAAGAAAAACAACTCTTAGCTACTAGGCTGGTAACTCTGTTCAAGAGTTTATTCTAATGTCTGGTGCTCTTGGCGCTTTTTAACAAATGTTCTGACGATGACACACAAAGCCCACTGACTCATGTTACATTTTACTATTAAGATGACTCACAGGTCGTGGAAGAACACAAAATAAGGCCCTTTACTGTCTCTCGGCTGTTGCCTGTGGTCTGACCATTAGGGCAATGTAAATATACAACTCTCTATCTGTAAAATAACTTAAAACATGTTCTACTCCGGTTCCCGGCTGAAGGCATATACTGGGTACCTTGGAACTTGAATAAAATTACACTCAGGCACACTTGAGTGTGGCATGTGCACATCTTTCGGCTGAAGGCCTGACTTCACTTGTCAAACTGTAAACAGTATGTCGCGCTAGGTTGCGGTGCACTTAAGTTGGCTGGCAGGTCGTGTAACTTGACCTAGTTTTCGCAGCAGGTGACATGGGTAATCACTTACCCAAATAATGTTTCTTTCGGCTGCAGGGCGGTGTCTTATTGCATCTCGCACTGGGAACCTGGGTGAGCCTCGGCATCTGCTTGGTGAGGGGGTGAAGTCTGCTTCACTTACTCTCGTTTGGTTGACTCTGGACTGTTGCTTTGCATTCTTGTCCTAGGTTTGTGGCTGCAGACTACCGGTTTCGTTTCGTGGTCGGTGCACTTCCCTTCTCGCCTACTGTCTGTTCTGCCTCCACTTTCTTCTTTACACTCATCTTCCCATGCGCTTGTACTTTTCTGTCTCAGTATTTCTTATCCTGTCTATGGCGTACTGCCGCGTTATCTCTACGCCCGGCATGTATTAACTGAGATAGCGCGCGGTGGCGCTGTGCGTATTAAAGTTGATAACACATAGGGCTGTGTTACTTCTTGACTTTTTTTGCTGTTGCCGGTTATCTCTCTGCCTTGGCTGACTGCCTGGTGACCTAGTGACCCACTGTGGTTAATTTTTTTTCTTGTTTACTTTTTCTGAGCATTTGTAGCCCGATAAGCGCATCTCACCGGCGCTTTGCTTATCTTCCTGGTTGAGCGGTTTTTTTTCACCTGTCTGCCTGCCTAATTCTCCCATCATAGACAGTGACCCTCCTTCAGGGCACTTATGACATAATTTGCTATTTGGTTAGGCATGGTATTTCATCCTTGTCTGCCTACCTCACATCATTCCCCACTGCCCAGTGGAAATGACCTCTTGTTTCCCTACCGATCCCTCTCCTCGCTCTCTACTCACGACACTAATTTCTCCCTCGCTTCGTCTTCGCCCCTAGCTCTCTTGTTCGCACTCGCTCGCTCGTCCCTCGTCGGCTCTCGAAATATTCTTGCCACTTTCACTATCGTCCATCCTGCAATGGACTATTGTGGCCTACTTCTCTGCTAACAGCTCCTCGCTAACTGTCCTTAGCTCTCCTGCCTCGCTCTCTCGCTTGAACTCGCTCCTAAGCTCGTCCTCGACAATTCATAGTTTGTCGACCTAGTAAACTTGCCTCCTCTAGTGTGAATTGGTTGTTAGGCGCCAAAGGGTTTCAGACTTTTTTAAGTCTTTGGGTTCCTCATTACTAGCTTGTTAATTTGGTATGGTTCAGCATGACTAGTTCGGACATCTGGTATGGGTGAGACCCCATTCATCGGGTATTTGGGTATAGTCTGGTTCTTGATACGGTCTCTACAGACGTATCTACTGCCCACATGTTGGGAAGCCAATTTAACTTGACCGAGATATTCCCCACCTGTGGAATGCAGGGTGGTTTATAGGGTCGGAGTTAATACCTCCGGGCACAGGCTATAAGGTGCCTGAGAATGAGGGTATTCAATAAGGTAGTCTTTTGGTGTTTTACTTTGAAGGATGGATATATTGTCTCGAGTTATAAAACAACCATATAGAAATACTTCCGAGGTGTGGTACTCCATTTTGGCTACTAGTATTAACTGGGGCGACTTCGCGGTGGAGGGGGGGCTCTTCGGGATGGCGACTTGATACTTATCTCTGCTGTTGTTACTGGTATGTGGTCGGCTGTGGGTGAGCTCCGGCGATATGGGCGGCCTTGGCAAAGGCCCGCGTTTGGTGCTGTCTCACTAACTGCTGTTTTACTAATGTACTAATGTACTGAGGTACTGTTGTCGCCAAGGGTCCGAAGTCCCCCGGTGGCATTCGCCGTGGCTGTTCTCTCTGTGTGGTAATAAACTGATCTATCTAACCTTCTGTGCGGCGATATGCAACTGTCCCTCTGCACAGCGATATTCAACTGGCCCTCACCCTCCCCACTAAGAGGCTTACATTCTATCTAGCCGCCCTCCCTAATTGTCGGCACATGACGCCTTGTTGGGGCGAGGGGGCGCGGTGGTAGGAAGCAGAACAATGCATTTGAAAACATGCCATGGTTCCCTGAAGGTTGGGGGGGGGAAGGTGACACCCTTTCCATAGCTTACTCTGTCAGCTATTTCTCCGTGGTGTGTGTCCACATTATCCCGTGGTTAGCTAAGAGGGGTGGGGGTGTTCTCAGCACCCCTTTCCAGCTTGTCAGCTGTTTTTGGTGCGTATATTTTGACTTCAGGCAAAATACACATGACTATCTTTTGAATCTTTCGGCTTTCAACAAATCTCACGGGCGTTCTAGAGGGAGGGGAGTCAAGGGGCGTGGACTACACAGCAGGACACATGTAATACCCGGCACGCGCATCTTTCTCGGTATGATCTCTCCCTACGGTGACTGGATTTGACACGTGTCTCTCTAAGTCCCTACACTGGATATGTTGGCAGGATTGCTAGGCTGGGGGGGGGCGGGGGTATTTTGGTGTGACAGTGCTGCTCTAATACTCCTAATATGCCACCACATGTAAAGATATTAACTTTAAATATTCAGCACAAAGATGTATTTTCTGTCAGCGATTCGTAACTATTTCAGGCATATCGAGATACCATTTGGCATTTTACAAGTAGTTAAAGCTACGATTTCACACATGATTCGTTGTTGGTAAGTCTGATAACTCTAGGAATACATACACATAATCCAACGAATGAGTCCTTTCATCCACTTATGCATATACATTGAAATATTTCCACAGGATGTGGTTAGCCAATGAGAATCATTGGTGGGGGTGGAACGAATTCGACTAATTGGTCGAACGAAGGGAATTAATTTGCCAATGAGAATCAATCGCGGAGGTGAAGGGGGTGAGTTAATTGAACTAATAAATATACTGATGGTAGTGAAGGCATGTCGACTAATTGGTTGAACGAAGGTTTCCGAAAACACACGAGAATTTAGCCAATGAGAATCATGGGTGAGGGCCGAGCGAACGCATCTAATTGGCCTAACTAATGCGAGTAATTACATAATTAGAAACCAATGTGAGGTTGGGGCAATTGGGCAATTAAATATATTGCTAGGGGGGAGTGGTAGGTGTCAGTCGTCTGGTGGGCGTGGTGCTGGGGTAATCTCCCGAAAGTTAGGTTTTTTTAAAATAAATTTTGTAGTAATATGGGTTTACAAATAATTTTGTTAATAATAAATTACTTATAATAAATTTTAGAATACGTTTAATAATTTTTTCAATAATTTATAAAATTGTTCTTTTAAAGGTTTTTTATAAAGTTTTTGGATTTTTTGGTATTTTTAAAATTAACTCTAAGATTGTTTAGGGATTTCAAGGTCAAAAGTGGTGGGAGTAAAGGTCAAAGGTCTTGGTCACCGACATACACCATGGCGGACAATATAGCTGCCAAGGGACCCGAATGACAGAGCATGAACAGCTCCGGTACTCCGACTCCCCACTCCCTTGTTCCAGAATCGGTATAATCATTCTACTATAGTAAACTATAAAAATTTAAATTTATTAAAACAATATGAATTATAATCTATAATCCAGTGATGGCAATTTAGTAGAAATAGTCACATATTTCATGGAACTTCACTTCCTGTAGATAAAGCGTGCGTATTGAGAACTGATCACATGTATCGTATAAAGTTGACTTTTAGGACAACTTCAGGTTGTGTTGCTAGCCTGTGCATGTTCAATATATGTCAACAACACGACATTAAGAACAACAGATTATGGTGTGTATGATACAGACATTTTTGAACAAAGTATCCTGACTTAATAAATTGCATTACACACATCAAACTAAAGTGCCACAATTGTGAAAAAAAAAACACTGTGTTTAGTCAGTCACGAATATACAATACAATTTTCTATTTGTGACTGAGACTTGGCCAAACAGTATTTCAAAACAGTTTACCCGCATTAATTATTTGTTGAAGGAAAGAACAAAATACCTAACCTTCGAAGCAATAAAAAGGAAGTTACAAATGGAACAAGTAAGTTCATAAAATATATAATAGCAACATAATAAAATATTAGCATGCCTAATGAAAAGTTCCATCTCAATTGTTAAAATCATTAAAGACCTATTGTTGTATTTAATTTAAAAAAAAAGTTAATTTGTAATATTGGGTAAACCTCTAACTACTTCTCCTCTCAGAGATGTGATACTGTTAATGGCCCGGATACTGCATATTCGAGGTATACAGGAAGTCTATCTCCCAGGAGGAGATGACCAGGAAACTAGGGATCAGTGGTAAGTGGTGCCTTCAGTGTTGGTCGTGAGTGCAGTAGATCTGTCCTATTAGTTGAGACAAAAGTAGAATCATTTTGCTATGACCTCGTTAAGGCACTTTATTAAAGATCTGTAGTAATTAAGGCCTTGTTAGACATTCTCCTACCTTATAATCTAAGAGAGATTTGCTAGTGAACTCATACCCCTTTTGATCGCCACAGGCAGGTAGAGCAGATAGTTCCAATGATCACCAAATTATCATAACACAAAACCAGTGGTTGTCATACAAAGAGAATACGCTATCACTTTAAGGCGAGCACATTTGAGACCCTGGATACAGTATCATTTCAGCAACTTTTTTATACTGCAATAAACTTTTTAAATAAATATTGCAATTTAAGTAACCAATATAGTGTGCAAATTTCACCACGCTCGGAAGTTTCTTCTATGATCAAATAAAAAATATTTATTGATTATTATTCCAAAAGAGAGAGCTTGCAAAAGTACTCACTATACCGCGAAAAGTCTGTACAAACATTTTACAATTAGTTAACAAATAAAACAATGTGAAATTAGTTTAATCTACTTAATCGACTTAATTGAACAGCTTTAAAAAAATTGTTGTCATAAGAAAACTATGAGGGTTTTTCTTAAAATTGTTTGCGATTTTAATAAAATATATGACGTTTGAAGCACAGCTATTACTATATTAATTGTAATTTATAACACGAATTTCATATTTCGATTCAAGTTCCTAAAAAAAGAAAAGCAGGTTTTTTTTAATAAGTATATAATCGATACAGACAATCTCGTCTTAAAAATAATAACTCATTTGTTGCCACGTTTCTAACTCATTTTATAAGATTATTCACGTTTAATTAGACATGTGATTTATAAGGGTAAAGTGTTTTACTCCACAAAATTCGACCTGTAACAGCATCCATACATAGAACTACATAGTATTTTTTCCCCTTCAGGTTATAATGACTACAAGCTGGTCACTATCTGAAAAAAACCCTCCTTGGCCTTATTCTGAGCTTATTCTGCCACGTGATATTATTTTACGATGTTCCATGTAAAGTGGAGGCCCAACGCATATCAAAACTACGCCTTAGTTCACCTAGCCTTGGGTTTCTGCTTCTAAATGAGAGCCGTGGACGTGGCTTACCTTTGGTACAATGGGATCTGCTCTACTGACCACCTCGCTGCTGTTGCATGCATAACTGCTGGGCGGCAAATGGTTCGTGGCGGACTAGTGTGCCGCTTTAAAATCTCACCTGTTGCCTTTCCCCGCCGCCACCTCCTAGAGCTCCCACAAGTCATCACGAAAATCAGACGCTGGCCACCCATGACGGTAACAGGGGGCGTTTCCGTTCCCAGATCGTCGCAAAATGTTCCAGAAGACGATAAAAATTTGTATTAAAGGCTTGTGATTTCCCTTTTCCCCTGCTTGGTGAGGCAGTTCAGGAATTATATTGGGGAAGGAACTGCTCTTCCTCGAATTTAAAAAGGATGGGGCTTGGGGGTTTACTTTGCAGAATTTATAAATAAAGATATGCAACCTTTATATTTTTGTCATTTTTTAAACAACAAATTATAGCCCATATATATCATATATAGAAAAGTTTTTGTGGGTAAAGTGAAAGTCATGGGATTTTAGTAAACTTTTATATATATTTGTAACCGCATATTCGGGAATTGATATATTTGTACTTCAGGAAAAGAGGAAAATATATTTATGTACTTCCGTTTTATTTTACTGTGCAAACCACAACTGAATGATACCCTTTATGACACCCTAACACGTCTTGTGAAGGGGGGGGGNTAAGAGAGGAACACATATATGCATTTGCCGACAGAAACAATAGTAACAGAATGCAAAATCGATGTGATGCCATTGTGGTCGCGAAAATTCTTTCCATGGTTGCGTGATATTCTGCAGCTACCGTTCTCATTATTTAATATAAACTAAAAAAAAATCAATTTCTTGTACCTGACATGACGTTAACATTCTTATTAGTTTATGTTTCTTGCTTTTTTCTTTCATGGTAAACTGATTTATTCTTAATATAGTAGAAAATAACGTACTACTAACATAATTGATTACGTGAGGAGAAGTATAAAAATTTATAAAATACTTAATTAATGTACAATGTTAAGTAACTTCGAATGTCTCTTTTACTTGAATCATTGAATAAGAAAACGTGANTAAAATAACGTACTACTAACATAATTGATTACGTGAGGAGAAGTATAAAAATTTAAAAATACTTAATTAATGTACAATGTTAAGTAACTTCGAATGTCTCTTTTACTTGAATCATTGAATAAGAAAACGTGACACCCTAAAATTACTGCAATAAATCGAGTTACATGTTTTTCTCTAAGTGCTAAAACCATGTTTAACCATTAGCAAAATATCATTAGTTTGTTTTTGATAGACTATTTTGGCACATTTGATAAATTCTTATTATTGTTGTAATATTTTAAAAAAACATGGTGTTGATGGCTCAGTGAAGAAATAAAGACTCAGAAGCGCTATGAAAAGTCAAATTCATTTTGAAAACGAGTCAGTGATGGTAGTGACCAGTCTTACCTTGTTCTGTGTGGGATATATAGTCACTGTGGGAGTGCTAATACCGCCCGGTGAGAGGGTAGTGACAAGTCTTACCTGGTTCTGTGTGAGATATCCAATCACTGTGGAAGTGAAATGCCACCCAGTGAGACGGTAGTGACAAGTCTTACCTGGTTCTGTGTGATATATCCAATCACTGTGGGAGTGATAATGCCACCCATTGAGAAGGTAGTGTCAACTAATCCCACCAGCACGCTTGAATACCTGGGCTCTATATCAAGTACGTTCACCCTGAAAACAGAACATGACCAGTATTTAAACAAATGTCTAACAATTACTTAAAAATTATTGTTTGTTTGAAATGGTCATTGTGTAATGCAGATAACTGGTTATATGTAATAGATGCCAACGAGAATTTTAGTCATGAAAATAAATTGTGATCAGATCAGTTAGACATGCATACCGTCAATGTGAATGCACATTGTGCTCTAAGTTTACCATTTTACGCCTCTCAAATTGAATTAGCACAACAGAAGTGAACTGATAAATACAAGAGTAATTGTCGGCAGTTAGATTCAAAAAGTATTGAACTTTAATTATATTTCTCAATAAATATTAGACATTTGTGGCCTGGCAGGCTACTGCCTTTAAATTAGACTAATACCCATCATTGCCACAAATCTAATGCTTATTATTTTAATTGTTTTTTAATATGTCATGACCTATTATTAAAAAAGAAAACATCCGCATTTAAAGTGTACCTAGACCGCACTGGTCACCTACTGCTTAAGCAAAAACATGGGTGCGTGTACTTATGTACGCGCGTTAGAAGTTATACTTATTTGGCGTGACTGAAATAAAATTTTATTAAGTATGCAAATTATTTATGTTAGTATGAAAACGTTAAAATGACCGAAGAAAGTTATCAAATACACTTAATAAAGGTTTCATCAAATAAAATTAATAACAACTAAAAAATTAACCCCACATAAATTAAATCACTTTCAAAATTTAACTATACAATTTTCGTCACTAACAAATTTTTCACGACATAATGTAAGTAAAATTAATTAATTATATAATTATATTCACAATGAATTACTAATATAAATGAAATGTTTTCCAATTTGCTTATTACATGAATTGATTTTCTGTCGGTTTTAAATATTATCACGGTCTATGTTGTGTACCTTGCCTTTGTATATAGCTAGACGATACGCGCATGCGCGTTGGGTCGTAACCCTACCACGTTTACTGTCATGCGCGCGCAATAATGCACTGTCGAATTTCGTTACACTGTGTGCGCAACTTCCGTTGCACAATAAACTTTTACCCTCAACGCGCCAAAGGAAGCATTACTTTAAAAAATATGTTTCATTGAAATAATGTTAATTATAGTTTCGGCGGGTTGGCAGATCTCGGTGAACGGGACCAGAACATCTTCTCTCTTCATCTCTTCATTTCTTGAGGGTTGTCCAATTATGTATTTGAGCTTATTAAATGCTGTTGCTGTTCATCGGAGCGACTACGGTATCTTTCACAGGCTATTTTATCTCAGTGAAATATTTTATGTCTCTCCTCGTAGTTTTCTTACGTAGCGCATCTTCGCAGACATCTCAGTAAATTTAAATCACAAATGTATGTATTGCACAATATATTTAGCTGTACGCACTCATACATTACATAAATTTACTCTAGTTTGTTAGCAAGATAACTTATTAACAAGGGAATAAAATGTTTTAGTTGACTTTTGAGAATGTTATTCCACTATACTCAAGAAATGTCTTCCTTTTTGTTGTTCCATTGTAAGATACACAATAATTATTATTCTATTTTTATTTGAGAAAATGTAAAGAATTTTTTTTTATTTTATGGATACTGTACTATTCTGTAAAGGATGATGAGGTATTTTTGACTCTCCAGGATTAGTTACCCAATATCCGAAATTTTAACGAGCTTTAATGAGTTATTTAGGCATGTTCAAAGAGAACTTTCGCAAATATTTTTCATGTTTAGAAATTGAACATCAAACGAAGGAATTGTAAGAATGAAGGCTTATTCTTTAGGTGACGAATGGTGGCTTGTTAAAGATGTTACGTAAGTTATTTTGCTCTCTCTCTCTCTCTTTCATAAATATTTATACATATATTTAATACTAATTCTGTTCGTGTGTATGTCACTGAACTCCTTCAAATGGCTATACCGATTGTGATGAAATTTTTTGTGTGTGTTTGAGTGGCTCCCTGTATGGTTTAGATTCACAATTGGACCCGGTAGGTGGTGCTGCAATCGGGTCCTATGGAAATTTTATTTTTATTTTTTGACGAAATTTTTGTTATCAACAATGCAATGTCAACGATGCAAAGTCGCAACCTAGCCACATATCTGCCTATGAATATAAAAAGATATATAGATACTTATAGATTTAGCGATAAAAATTTATATATCAATACTTATAAGTACGTCAATGCTCGATATATCGAAGTATCGATACTATTATATATATCGATACTTATCGACCAGCGAACATGTCACATGCCAATCTGTGGATGTAACATTACACGAAAATGAAGCGGTAAATTATAAGTCAGAATTTCTAAATTCGCTTCATGTTCCAGGATTACCTCCACATATAATAAAGCTAGCTGTGCCGAGGCTTCGCTCGCGTGGACTACAAAATTATTGTGGAGGTTTTTTTTTTTTTAATTAAGTTGACTTTTGCTTAGTGTTAATATTCTATACCCTATACATATTATAAAACTCAACGTCTGGTGAATTAAATGGTAAAAACACTAATTAGTATTTCTCTGTTACGAACGTACTGAACTGCAAACCTATCAGATAAAAAAACATAAACTGTAACCTACATACCTAATTACTAAGTGATAACCGACTAAATAAAAATAAAAAACAAATTCTAATATATACAACAATGTGTTTATATATAAATATTTACAAATTAAACGTTAAAAACAATATGAAACCTTTTTTTAAATAACTTATTTTGTAACCTGCCTACCTAAATTACTAAGTACTAACCAACTAAACCAAAATAAAAAACCAATTCTAATAGATACAACAATGTGTTTATATAAGTATTTACCAATTAAACGTTAAAAGCAATGTGAAATCTATTTTTAAATACCTACTTTCTACTATTGACCCAACCAAATAAAAAATATGACAATTATTCAACCAACGTATATAAGATCAAACAAACTCCGTATAGGACACGACTGTTGCAAAGGGAGCCGACCACGCGTCTGAGCCGCGCGGCAAGGTACATCGTAGACGTGCACAGTTCGGCAGTTCTCGGTAATGCTCGGTTCGGCTCTTGTTCGGTTCTCGTCGGGTGACCGCCCTCGGCCTTCGACTCACCGCACTGCATTGCCCGCCCGCGCTGTTACTTCGTTTTCGCTTAGCGTTTTTTCTGACCTTCTTTCTTTTTGCTCGGATTCTAAGGGTCGTATCGTGATGTTGAATAGCCTATAACCTTCGTCAACAAATGAGCTATCAAATGCAAAATGAATTTTTCAAATCCGACTGGTAGTTTCGGAGATTAGCGCGTTCAAACAAACAAACAAACTCTTCCGCTTTATTATATTAGTTTAGATTTAAAATAGGAGTGCCAGTCATTTTACTTCATAACACCAATCCACCAAAACTTTTCAACGGCACACGCTTTGCAATTAAAAAAATTATGGGCAATACTATAGAAGCTACCATCTTGAAAGGTGCTTCCTAAAGAGAAGATGTGCTTCTTCCCATAATTCTATTTATTCCATAAAAAATTCCCTTTTACTTCAAAAGAACACAGTTTCCAGTCAGATTGGCATTTGCAATGACAATAAATAAAGCTCAAGGGCAGTCATTGCAAATGTGAAGTATAGATTTAGAAACACAATTTTTTTCGCACGGCCAATTGTATGTGTCGTGTTCTAGAGTAGGAAAACCACACAACTAATTCATAGGCTCGGAAGATGGTATAACTAAAAATATTGTATACGAACAAGTACTTCAATAATAAATATTTAGAAAATTCCTATACTTCTTTTAATTAATTTCACAGAAATGAATAGAACCTAAAATCTTTTATGCCACAGCAACGCGTGGCAGGGTTAGCTCTATATATATATATATATACAGCCAAAGGATATTTGACTTTTTTTTAGAGTAACTCGTGATAAAACGGGATAACCCCAGAAAACATAAATATGTGTGGGTATGTAAGCTACTGTAATGGCCACATAATAAAACGTTAACTATTGTATTTTCTTGAGAATGTATTGTTGAGATAGCTTGCGAAGCATAATACAGATGTTTAACACAGAAGGCGACACCGTACACTCATCTACCGCGTGGAGCACATCGTCAGCTATCACAGTAGTCAGCAGACAGCGCGAGAGGGCAGAATGGGACGGTCTGAGGAACTCACGGACATTCAACGTTGTCAGGTGGTCGAGTGCTACTTGTTTAAGGCGAATTTCACCTTACTCGGGACTCATATAGCACTTAGCAAGGACATCTGACATGTAATGTTTTCAAACATATTGGGAGCTTACTATAAAAATTGAGGTCATCCAAATATTTAGGGTGATATGTCGTCCCGGGTATAATTTTAACTTATTTAAACCAAATTTTGTATGTGGACAAATCATCAGGTAAGAATTTTTAATTTATTTATAAAGATTATTGTTGGTTGTAAATTTTGTAATATAGAACCACGTAAACAAAGAGTTACTTTTGTAACTAATTAGCCTACTTTCCTCAACATGAGCGCAAACAATTTTTAAATATGTTCTTAAAAGCTGAGTTAGTAGGTAAAACTTGGCTTCCCTTCGAAAGCAATAACATTAGAAATGAAACGAGGCACGTAAGCAACATGAGTATGGCAATTACAAATACACACGTGCCTTACCCGGGACTTGAAGCAGAAAACAACACACGATAAGCTAGCGTGCAATGTACTGCATTATGAAAGTCGGATTTGGAGCATCAAGTTCGGTTTTAATCAATCTAATGTTTAAAACTACAGGGTTTACCAACCTTTAATATTTTGAGCGCTGTTATTTTGAAAATAACGGACTCAGCCACTTAAAATATGTAAGTATACATGGCCTACCGTAGCGCTATTTGTGTGAAGAATTTGGTGGTAACAGGTTCATTAATCCCTGTGATTTGGCAAAAAAAAAATAAAAATTATTTATTATTTGATGCTGTCATACAAAATTAAAAAAAAATACTCTATATGCTATGCTTCTATTGTAGAATGTTTACATAGAAAATCTGGTATCATTTGGTTAAATTGTTTAGTATATGTAGCAAACTTACCTAAATTATTTACAGTGGGTACAATTAGGTACAAATTACTTGAAAAGCTACAGTGTCACTGCTGGTGGGAATTGGTTGATTGGTTCTCGAGATATGGCATAAAACCTCTATTATGTTTAATATGGAATTCTTAAAAAATGTTAGACGAAAAAGTAATACAGTAGCACTTTCGATAATTGCATACTGCCAATATAACAGTTTAAGTTGACAGAGATTACCTAATTTCTTTTGTGTAGCACACATAACTAAAATTATGTTATAAACACAATTTTTTAAAATTCTGTCATATGAAAAAAATACATATGTTAATATGGCCTACAATAGTACAACATATTCGCCAAGTTTTGTAATAATAAGTTGATTGTTTTCCGAGACATAAGATAACAACTTAATTTTTATATCGGTGGGGCTTTCACAGCAAATTACATGGAAGTCAGGTTCTGCATTGACATATTTAATGGTTACAATAGGAACTGCTTACATACAAACTTAATGCGGAATTTTTTCTAAAAAAAAATGTACTGTGCTAAAATATATATCCGCCATTTTGAAAATAAATTATTGATCTTCTTAAAACATATAATTTTACACTAGCTGCTGCAGTACTATTTGTTTGCCAAATTTGTTAGGAATCTGTTAAATGTTTCCCGAGAAATAACATAAAAACATTATTTATTCGCATGTAGCTGTCTTACAATATGGAGGACAAAAGATGCTTCATGTGGATACACTTAATAGTTGTAAACCCTACCACCTGGATACAAAGTTAAGTTGGAATTGATTACATGGTTTCGACGATATAGCATTTTATACATTAATTTCTGTATGGCAGTTACTTACAAAATAAGTGCCTGATGTGCTTAAAACATATTCTTTCACACCATCTGCCTCAGTACTACTTGTTTGCTTAATTTGATAGCAATTGGTAATTTTTATTTATTCGCATATTACTCTTTTACAAAATGGCGGAGAAAATATTCTTTATGTAGATACAGGTGAGTTATATAATATTTAATACCAAAGTACAAAGTTATGTTGGAATTTATTACATACCTTCCACGATATAACATTCTAAGCTTAAATGGCTATATGGCCGCCATTTTTTTAACAAGTGCCTGACATTTTAAATACATATCACTTAACACATCTGCATAAGTACTACTTGTTTGCCAAATATGGTAAGAATTTGTACAGTTTTACCAAGATGACATAATATCTTTATTTATTCCTATGTCACTATATTTAAAAATGGCTAAACAATGTCATGTGTTGGTATATATTATGCTTCTAACAGATACTTTCAGTGTACAAAATTGTGCCGAAATTGTTTAAATTACCTGTCAGATATACAAATAAATCTAAAAAAATTGGTAAGGCTACGATTAGGAAATTAAGAAACTAATAAATTACAATCATTCGTTTACATGGCCTATTATCGTATAACTTACCTTTCAAATCGGGCGATAATGAGTTAAATAGTTTTCGAAATATAAAATATTTTTACCAATTTTAAAATGTTATGCTTAGACTGTGATCTGCCGGCATACTAAATTTGGTTTAAATCGGTTGAATGGTTATCATAATACATTATTTCGTCCCAAATTTAATATGCCGCCATTTTGAAAGCAAGTGCCTGGCGTGGCTGAAAACTATAAAATACAATTGCCCTTACTAGGCAACATATGTGTAGCAAGTTTGGTAAAATTCGGTAAAGGCGTTCAAAAATGGAAAAGGGTGGCACACACGTGCAGACACACAGACACATATATACACTCAAACATACAGTCTCACAGACAGAAAATTGATCTCATAAGCCTTTCTTTCCTTCGGAAAAAAGTCAAAAATGAAGCTTTTAATTTACATCTCGAAAAACACTAGACCATTTCTCGCCATATTTGGCAGATAGTAACAGTGTGGCAACTCACATAAATGTATGCAACTTAAATTTTTACGTACTTATTTGCAAAGCGTCTAAATAAATAACTGAAATTTTTTTTTGTATTTATACTATACTTTCATATTAATTTCCATAAAATTTAGTATGCCGAATATTTCTGTTACAAATATTTGTATGCAACACATAGACACTTTTCTACTGCATTTTTATGGTAGTGCCACATGAACTAAATAAATTTTTAAGTAGAATATCGTGAATCTATTGACCTTTTCCTACCGAATTTGGCAAACAAGTAGCACTTTGGCAGGCTGTATAATTTTATATCTTTCAAATGGGTGAAACATTTATTTTCTAATTGTCTGCCAAATTGTCATTGATGATATGTGTTTTCACAAAATTTCATTTGTCTGTCTTTTTGTAAGGTAGTATCACAAATAAGTTAAAAAAGTTTTAATTCATAGCACCAGAAAAATAAATTTTCCCCACCAAAATTGGCAAAAAAAGGTACTTCAAAAGACCATTATAATTTACTTTATTTGAATGGGTGAGATACTCTTTTTCAAAATGGCGATCATATAAACATTTTATTTCAGTAAGTTATATCTACAAAACTGTGAAACTAATTTCAACTTTACTTTATATGCAGGCTGTACCTGTTATAGCCATCAAAATGGTCTATAGAGATCCTCATTTATACACAATTTTCTAAGGTAGCTACATGTTAAAAATAAAGTGTATGTCATAAATGGGGAATAAATCAACCGATTCCTACCAAACTTGGCGAAGATGTACTCTTTAGGCCAAGAAAATATTTTATGTTTATGCTGTAAGTGTGCCAGGCACTTATTTTCAGATTGTCTGAAAAAAAAATTATTAGATTAGTGTGTTATAATTACGAAAGTATGTAACCGATTTTAACTAAGTTTGTATACTGGGAGTTTCTATATCAACCGTTGAATGAGCTATATGTGTAACATTTTTATCCATTTTTGATGAAAGTCATGTGATAGAAATTGAGGTTTTATAAAATATCTGGAGGACCAATATACCGATTTCCTTCAAATTTTTACACACAAGTAATGCTACAGTAGGGCATGTAAAGAAATATGTAATGCTACAGTAGAATATGTAAAGTAACATATTTTAGGTGAAGCAGGCATTTCCTTAATGGCTTTAACATTTGTAAATATAAAATGTGAGATGTCTGTATTAAACAATTAAAATTTTTTTAGCTAAATTTGGTTTAAAACAGTATTCATTAGCATCCTATATGGAAGCAGAGAAAAATTTTACTGGTCTTTCTACAAAGAAAGTGCAATATGGAAAAATTACCTTGCCATATTTCCGGAACAATTCTACTAATTTTCACCAAATGATGCACATCATTGGCGTTTCCAGAATGCGACATAAATTTACGCGAATTTTGTGGGGTCTGTTACTAATATTCAAAATTGCAGTCATATAAATAATTTAGATAATAACGAAATACTGCAAGTTGTTCATTTTCCTCATCTGGTGTTATTTTACAAAACGGCCAGCGAAAGATCACGCATGAACGCATTATTTATGCTTCTACTTAATGCTGTTAGTGTATAAAATAATTTTTAGTTAAATCATATATATGCACTTAAAACAAAACAGCGTGTTAAACCTAAAATATTGTAAACATACACTGTAGTCGCACTACTTGCATGTAAATTGGGTGGGAATAAGTTAATTGGAAGCTGAGATATATCATAAACATCAATTTGTAGCATGTGATTGTCACCCTAAATAGAAAAAAAAAGATTATACATATATAGGCTCATTCGATGACTGGTATAAGAGCAGATAGTATAAACCTTTTAGTTATATTCAGTTACATATTGACGCTACTACCAACCTTTGGCGTACAGAATGGTTCGTAGGGTCTACAGTTAAGGTTAACTGGTACAGACTAAAGGTGCATTGAAGGTTGANGATTATACATATATAGGCTCATTCGATGACTGGTATAAGAGCAGCTAGTATAAACCGTTTAGTTATATTCAGTTACATATTGACGCTACTCCCATCCTTTGGCGTACAGAATGGTTCGTAGGGTCTACAGTTAAGGTTAACTGGTACAGACTAAAGGTGCATTGAAGGTTGAGGGTATATAGAACCATACTTCATTACGTCTTGGTTTTGAACAGGTNGAGGGTATATAGAACCATACTTCATTACGTCTTGGTTTTGAACAGGTTTATTTAATGGGAATTCATTCACACATTCCAGGCACTGTTGCGGAGAGTACACAAACTTTAACACCCTGCGAGTTCTGGCCTGAAGGGCTGGTTACACTGTTCTGGCTACGTTTCCGATGCACTAGGGGCATTAGATGACAGGACAGGTCCCTGAGTGACGACATGGTTACTTCTCTGCACATGTTGTGTGGTACTTGTTCCGGCAGTTGATGAGATCTCGTGAGCTGGATTGTCTTGTTATAGGCCCTCTGTCCTGCAGTTGCTGGTATGTTGCACTCAGCTGGATTCCTCTCGACATGGTGCTCCTCATTGAAGCTCACCACTCACTCCCGTTCTCGGCGTAGGGTTGTAACCGACTGTTACCTCCCTACTACATCCCGGTGAGGTGACCCTTGATGGGCCCCCACCCCGGCCCTCGGCGCGGGGTTGCACTGGACTAATCCCACTAGCTCGACATGGTGCTTCTCGTTGAAGCTCAGGACTCGACTCTGCCTTCTCGGTGCGGTATTGTAACTGACTGACTGGTGACTGGTGACTGATGTGGTACTGACTGACTGACTCGCGTCCCTGCATTGTGAAACTACTCGTCCGATGTAACTCTGGTAACTGTCTCTGATTCTGCCCTGTGTTTCGCGTCTCGCATCTCGTGTCCCGATTTTGCTGACCCCTTAATGCTGCGACTGACTGATGCGGCTGACCGACGTGGCTGGGTTCCGATATCCCAGCCTTGGTAACTGTGGCCTGACTTACTCTCTCGGCACGGAGTATCGCAGCTTCCGACTTCCCCGATATGACTGACCAACTGATCTCTCTGTGTGGTGATAACGAACTGACACCCTCTTCTCTCGTAAATTTTGCTTATATCCACTCTTGACTCCCTCCCTCGATTCCTACACATGTCTCCCTTGATGGGAGAGGGGGAGGGAAGAGGGCGAAGTACAAAGCATTTCTTACACCTGCCATACTTCTTGAAGGTTGGATGGGGGAAGGTGGAGGTCTGCACCCTGAAACTTACTCTGTCAGCTTATTCTTCCGTAGCGCATGTCCCAGTTTCCACGCGGTTAGGCTACGGGNACCACCTTCAAGCTTCCCAGCTGTTTTCCCTGGCGTGTTCCTTCAGCATGTGTTTTAACGTCTCTCATGGCGGAAATCACCCTACCATCTTGACATTTCTCTGCTTTTAAAAATTTCCCTGGGCTTGCTAGGAAGTGGGAGGGAGAAGGCCCGAGGGTGGCAAGACATGTAATGGCATGCACACATTACTACCTCTTGGCTTGACCAAGACATGCGGAAGTCCCTACACTGGTTTAAGCTGGCGGGGGAGGGTTAGTGACAGCGCCGCTTCTATTTCCTATTTGCGCCATGCGTCATCTCCTCTCTTGTCTTTTCGGCGCTGACAATTTCCGTTTCAAAATCTTGGTTTTCGGTATTTGTTTGCATCTCTGTAGAGACTCCTTTCAGTGCTGTAGCCTCTCTATGCCGCGCGCACCTTCCGCACCGTTCTCGTGACCTGTTTTCTTATGGCTACCTCGCAACCTGTTGGCTGTTGTAACACACCCTCCACTGTCTGTCCCTTCCACCCTGCGGTCTCCTTATCTGGTCGCCCAGCTGTTGTCACTCAAGTGCGCACGTCCCCGCGGATAACAGGCGTACCCCTGCCTGTAAAAAGGGCCTAACACTCTGGCTTCTGCGATTACATACACAAGGCGTTTATTCACATGGTACATCTGGCTAATTTCCAAACACTTCGCAGGCCTCATACACCGGAAATAAAAGCTAACGTCTTTCTAAGTTTATTTGGGATGTTTTTAACACTTCTACAAGTCTGCTGGTACACCGCATAAGGGGTTGGCACAAACAACTGACGGACTTTTACCTAGGTTCTATTTCTGCCGTGGACTGCATGTTACAGCACAGTGTAACTTCTGGCTACATATGTGAACTCGCAAAAATAAAATACACAGGGCGATACATATCTCGAACATTCTTACCTTACAGTAATTTTCTTGCACGGTTACACGCCTTTGCACAGGGTTACAATTTACAGGGTTACACAATTATACAACATGACCTACAGTGATCTTNGCACGGTTACACGCCTTTGCACAGGGTTACAATTTACAGGGTTACACAATTATACAACATGACCTACAGTGATCTATCCAGATCACTATACTTCTTACTTAATCGCTCTTCTGTGCTTAGGTCTCCTGGTAATGCGGTGACATTCTTGATATATGCAAACAAAACAGGTGGCATATGGCTGGTATATTTCACAGCTGGCTGCCAGCAATTATGTTTTGGTGACATGTTATTTATTTTTACATCGGTGCATAGGCTGTACAAATAAAAAATCCCTCTTATCTACTGGTAAGTTTTACTATTACGACTTAAATGTCGTGGAAGAACTTATCCTGCCTCTGAGATGTTTACCCGCAGTCTTGCCTTTGGGGCAAATGTAAACATACAACTCTCTCGAAAAAAATTAGAAACACATTCGACTCCAGTGCCCGGGTGATGGCCTACATTGGTACCTTGTAAATTAATTAAAATAACACTCAGTCACACTTAAGTGAGGCATCAACACGCCTTTCAGCTGAAGGCCCATCTTCACAGGTCCAAATGTAAACAGTTTCTCGCACTTGAATTGCGGCGCACTCAGGTTTGCTGGCAGGTCAGGTAACCTGCCCTAGTTTTTTTTCAGCGGATGACATGGGCAAACCCTTACCAACAGAGAATGTTTCTTTCGGCTGCCGGACATTTTGTTTCCCCTCGCACTGTGAACCTGGGTGAGCCAGGACAGCTGTGGTGAGGTTGTGAAAGCTGCTTCCCTTCCTCTTGTTCTGTAGACCCTCTGGACTATTGTGTTGCAGGCTCGTCCTGGGATGTGGCTGTGGTCTCCCAGCTTCGTTTCTTGGTCGATACACTTCTTTTCATTGCTTCGCTTCTCGCCTACTGTCTGTTTCTCATCCACTTTCTTCTCGCATGAGCTTGTTTTTCACTTCCATCTTCGCTCTCGCCTGTCTGTTCTACTTCGCTAGTACTTCTCGTTTCTCACCCGTTCTCCTTTCCACTCGTCTTCTCGCGCCCGTGTTTTTTTTCTCCTCTGTAATCACATCTCTGGCGCTCAGCCACTTTATTGCTCTGCCCCCGTGTGTATTAACTGAGATAGCTCGCGGCACTGGCCATATTAAAGGAGATAGCTCGTAGGGCTGTGTTTCTTTGCGGCGTTTATTGCTTGCCCATTATCTCTCTGCCTTGGGTCACCACCCGGTGACCTAGTGGCCTACTGCGGGTCCTACCTTTTGTTTTTCCCGTTTCTATGTATTTGCGGGCCGATAAGCACATCTCACTGGCGCTCTGATTATCCTGCCTGTCTGCACTGTTATACACTCATCCACCTGCTTCTTCTCCCATTATTGACATTGGCCCTCATTCAGGGCACTCATGACCTAATTTTATTATCGGCCTACGCGGTATTTCACCCCGGTACACGTGACCTACTATATCTCACGTCATTTCCCACTGTCCAGTGGCAATGCTCTCTCGTTTTCTCGCATTTTTGCTCCTTGCTACTACTGCCCGCCCTCTCGTTCTGCCTTCTCTACTCCCATTCGCACTCGCTCTCTCGTCCCTCGTCGTCTATCGCAATTCTCGCTATCGTCCATCATCCAATGGGCTGTTGTGGCCCACTTCTTCGCTAACCGCTCCCCACTAAATGCCCTTCGTTCTCCCGCTCTGCTCTCTCGCTCGAACTTGCTCCTACGCTCGCCCTCGTCAATTCTTAGTGTGGTGGTCTCGGCATTTGGATTCATGGCAGGTTAATTAATGTTATAGTGGGCACCATAATAGGGTTTTAAGCTCCCCAAAGCCTTTGGTTCAGCTTGACTAGGTTAGTAATTCGGTATGGGTGAGAGAACCCTTTTCTCGGGTATAGTCTGTTTCTTGATTCGGTCTCTACAGACATATCTACATCCCATGTTTGGCGCCATTTTAACTTGATGCTACTCCCTACCTGTGGTGTACAGAATTGTTCGTAGGGTCTACAGTTACGGTCAACTGGCACAGACTATAAGGTGCCTTGAAGGTTGAGGGTATATAAATAAGGTAGTCTTTCGGTGTTTCACTTTACTAGTTAGTTATATTGTCTCGAATTTAAATAAACAGAAACACTTCCGAGGTGTGGTAATCTATTTAACTAACTCGGATTAACTGTGGGCAACGTTGTGGCAGAGGGGGTTCTTCTTTGGCCGACGACTTGATACTTAGCTCTGCTTGTAGTGCTTGGTATGTTGTTTGCTGTGGATGAGATCCGGCGACGTGGGCGGCCTTGGAAAAGGCCCGCGTTTGTTGCCGTCTCCCCTCGACGGCTTCTCTGGGTTCGCTCCTCGATGCTCTCCTCTCGTTCTGACGTCCTCTCGCGATTTCCGATGCAACTGGCTCTCTCGGCGCGGTAATAAAAACTGAGACCCTCATCTCTTGTAAATTCACTTATATCCTCTCTTGACTCCATCCCTCGATTCCTACACATATTTCCCTTATTGAGGGAAGGGGGAGGGCGGAAGCAGTCCACAGTGTACTTCGTATACACCCCATGGTTCTTGTTGGTGGAAGGAGGGATAACATGCACCCTCAAAATTACTCTGTCAGCTTTCCTTCCGTGGTGCATGTCCCAGTTGCCCGTGGTTAGCTANTGGCACCTCTTTCACGCTTGTCAGCCCTAAATTTGGTAATAATGGGTTTGTTGTTTCCCCATATATGACATAAAAACTTCATTTCTTCATGTGGTGCTATCTTACAAAATGTTTGACAAACGTGGTCATTTGTTTCCACGTATGATACTTATAAAAGATACTTTCAGCATACAAAATTGGGTTGCAAAATATTGAATGGTTTGTTAGAGATGTAAAATAAACCTGAAAAATTAGTATGGCCTCCATTTAAAAATTGAAAAGGTATTTAACTTCAAAGACATATGTTTAAATGGCATACGACAGTACAACATTTGCGCTACATTTAGGTAAGAACCGGTACTTTTCGAGATACAATGTAAAAGATTTATTTGATCATTATTTGCTATCTTCCAAAATGGCTGTCCAACCACAGTGCGCACGCCAATCTGTGTCCCTGTTTAAATGAAGGCAGATATGGGAAGTGATCTCATAAGCCTTTCTTTCCCATGGTAAGTATCCTGAAAACATTATTGAACACTATATAGAATAATGCGGATTCACGGATGTGTAAGAAGAGTTAGTTAATCATTACACCAATACGTGTCTGTAGATATGTGTAGAGAACTGCGAAATAGATGACAAAAATGTGAACATTATAGAGAAATGTGTTTTTTTTATCAACAGTAGAAAGGAGACATATTTTTGAAATCAGTCCGCAGTGACACTTTTCGTGTACTCAGGCACACACATTAAATTACACTGTCCTCTATGCTATTATTTAAAAGTCAAATCTACTTAGTTTTTTCGGTAATATAATTGTCAGGCCAAAAAAATATACTGGAATATTGGAAAAATTACAAGAGATACTTACAAGAGTTGCGCGTGACAAACAACACCTCCTACCATGATGAGTGTAATGCACACGAGCACCAACAGTGTCGAAGTAGTTAGCTGGATCAGGAAGCCAAACATGGCCATTATCAACAAACTTCCGCAGATGTACAGCTTTCGGGTCTAAAACAGATACTTTTTTTTTACTTATACCTAATAAGTGCATAAGTATAAGAAAATCTAATTTTTCTTTAAAGATTATTATTAATATAGTGAAATAGCTTACTGCGGTGATCGTCAATAAATTCTTCATGGGCAGTATGTCTGCAATTGGAGAAATCAAATACAGAATTAGGAGTTTGATAACAAATGGCAGAGAAGAGAGGTATGCTGAATTCTTGTAATCAAATTTCAACACATCTGAAAAAAAGAAAAAACCGTCTTCATGAAAATAAAAACATAACCTGAAGTGAGTGAGAATTTTAGAATAATTATAAAATACTGAAATCACATAGAACTCAAATAAACACTGAAGTAACCAAACTCAATGACTGGTGTGCAGAACTCCCGGAAATAGGGGAGTTCTGGGGTAACGCGATGAAGTAAATAGAATGTTCACACGGAAACACATTCAGTTACATTATCCAAAGTAGCGAAACATACGACGTAGATAAACCTAACTTGATACAAAAGGACACATATTTATTTAGGCTTAGGGGGGGGGNTTAAAAAAGTGGTATGGGATGGTTTAGTATGCAACAAATATGAACCAGTGGTTCAAATAGCGTAGGAATGAACAACATGGAGAAATATATTTTGTAGTTTGACCACTTACCCATATATTTTGTAAATACCATTTAATAGTTTCTTGGCAACAAAATTTGATGGTGACAACTAAATAATTTTGTGTTCGTCGCAAAAAAAAAATATTGGCATGGTGAATACCAACAAAATATTTGGTATCTGCAACAAAATATTTTTTTTCAGTGAGTGGACTAGTGGAACATAACGAAGTGTTACAGAATCTTGATTGAAAATAAAGTGGTGTTTAAATGTGTGGTATATAAAATGAATAACTTCCCTAAATAAAATGTCCCTTACTATGTTTGAGGCTAGGGACATGCATATAATGGTGCTCTAGTGGTGTCATGAAAATGGGACTGGCCAGAATGGTTGAGGCAATTCCCAAATGGATACATATAATCACAATAGAACTGGAATGACAAAGACACCAGCTATTATTGGTGTGCTACCAGATTTTATCTAGACCTCAAGCAAGAGAAGTGTCAAAGTAGTGTTGGTGCATGACAAGTACGAAGCCAATAGTTAAAACGGCTCGGGAATAAGATATTGTCACGTAACTAAGTAAACATTAGTAGGAGTGGATAGAAAACCCACGAAAATGAAATTTGTTGTACAGGGTGGAAAACCTGCCAATTATAAAATCATCACCTTGCGTCGCCCTTAGTCACACGAACCTCATACCAGTGATCGTGATGAACCCTGCAATACATCATTCACCAGACCGAAGTTGACCAACGTAGGGAGTGGATCTAGTTGGGCTTGTGTATGTGTTTGGAACAATATTATATACTAGGCCGAGTCTGACAGTCATCCTTAAAACGTAAACTGTTAACCACCAGCCATCATAATAAAAAAAAACTAAAACCATGTGAAAAAGAGTAAGGTTGTAAGGCTAAATAATTTAAACTAGATAAAAATATTAAATAAGTATACAAATACTTTGTGAATATTTCTTTACAAATTGGTTGAGTATTTATTGTTTTGGTCTCTTTTTTTGTAATAACAAAGACTAAAAAAAAATACTATTAATAATGCATGTGATATCAACAGAATGAAATTTTACATTAAACATTTGCACGTCATGGTTATTTGTTAAATATACATACATAACCAAAAAAATAGTTTTTTTTATGTTTGTTTTGTTTACATCTATGAGTAGTTATCCAAACCAAATAATATAAATAACTTTTTATAGTGAGTGAAAAATTATGATTCGTAAGGTGCAGGATACCCAGTTATTAAGAAAAAATATTACATGCTTCTTATAATAACTAAACCAAACACTATGTTGAGAGTTCTTTGTAGTCAAGATAAGAAAATACAATTGTGTATAATGCAGACTATTCTGGTTAATTAGGTACTGCCGCGAGCCAGATCCACTGCCATCAGACTGGAGTAAGAACTATTACATGGCAATTTGTAACACTCGGAGCCTGCTCGTGATGTCAGCTAACACAAGTGGCTGGAAAGCTGGTCAACGAGTTGGACCGCATGAAACCTAAAATATAACCAAATGGTTATAAATTTCCAACAAAAAAGAAACACGAGAACATGGACAGGTAAAAAAAATTTACATTAATCTTACCAACGGCGGTACTTGATGTTTTGTCACCACATAATTTATCAATTTAGGCAAAGCTTGAGAAATGCGGAGTCAACTGCATGACGAGAATTCCGAGGATGGAAGTAGGTCACGTCAGCAGCATAGACATAGAGCACTGCACAGGTAATGATAAATCCACAGAGTAGTTATTCAACAGAAGAACCGTTACTCTTGGTCACAGTTACAAGTAGATTGGAGAGTAATAATTTACTTTTATTCGAGGTTTTTTTTTACAAATTATTGGTTCGTGATTTTTTTTGGAGACCTATAAATTAATAATAATTACGTTAATGAAAACAAATGATATATTATACGACAAGTGCTTCTATCTTAACAGATTGAAAAAANACAAATTATTGGTTCGTGATTTTTTTTGGAGACCTATCAATTAATAATAATTACGTTAATGAAAACAAATGATATATTATACGACAAGTGCTTCTATCTTAACAGATTGAAAAAATCACAAAACATGATACAATCAACTCACATTTTGAAAACACATAACTGACAAATTGATAAAGCACAGCTATTTTGTACTGGAAGAAAAACCTAAATGAACCATTTTTACGGATCAGTAAATCACATAAATAAACACATTACCTTTTAAGAATTAAAAAAATTATGACAAAATAAATTTTAAAAACATTATTTATACTAATTTTATGTATAAGTTTGAGCGTGAAAGAAATAGTTTACCAGCAAATGACGACAAAACTTTGCTAAACCAAAGCGAACTTTATCAGAATAAGGAAAATACAAAAACAAAAGCATAAAGAAAACACTAATGATGGCACAAATGGCTCATACTCCTGCCCTCAAACCATACAATAACTGGTCATTGGTTAGGAAAATCCCAGAATATTGTAGACAATATACTAAGATAATATATTAAGTTACCCAAAAAAATACAAGTAATACATTACCAAACTTCCAAAGTTATCCCCTATATTCTTGTGGAGCCGGACGTAGAGAAGCCATAAGGGTTCCTTCGGGTGGGGAAGGTGAGGTGGTTGGATGTGGTGATGGACGGTTGGGAAGAGACCGGAATTTAGCCTTAAACAAAAACCAAAGGCTAGGCAAAGAGCAGCAATGCTGCAAGTCACCACAATGGATACTTGGTTAAAGTCAGGAGTACTTCACGTGGCATGCACTGGACAGAGAATGTGCAGGATACCATTGAAGTTGGTACAATGTGGTCGGGATGCCAACAGAGCGTCGAGTTGCCTAACCAAGGAGCTATATGAGGTAAGGTTGGGAAATATTGAAAAGAGAACAGATGTAAGGTTAGGAGCAAGTTTTGGAACATGAATTATCAGTAAAGTAAGATTAATGTGCGTGGCGGAACTAACAGAACCAAAAGTTTTGAAGTAAGGGCTTACTATTTCACAATGAGAAGATTTACCAAAATATCCGCTGCCTTGAAAGAGAGAAAGGGCAAGTAGAATCAGTAGCAGGTTTACAGAGAATGGTGATTTCAAGAAGGAATTTAATAGCAAATAACCAAAAGAAGGAAGTGTTAAAAAAAAANCAGGTTTACAGAGAATGGTGATTTCAAGAAGGAATTTAATAGCAAATAACCAAAAGAAGGAAGTGTTAAAAAAAAAAAAAAATTAAGTTCAAGGTTAAAAATCTATTTCTCACAGAAGTACAGGTAGGATTTGTCAAAGAAAATGTTGAATTTACAGCTATTAATATGGTTGTAAAAAAATGGGAATAAAGAACAAATGTGATTTCATGATGTTGACACTGAGCTAAAGCATTATGTTTCAGTGAAGCAANAAAAAATGGGAATAAAGAACAAATGTGATTTCATGATGTTGACACTGAGCTAAAGCATTATGTTTCAGTGAAGCAAATAACTTTTTGTGTGAGCTAACAACAAGGAATTCATTCACAGATAAGAACAACAACAGCTTGAAATTTTCCACCAGAAGTTTCAAGGGGAAAGCATGATATCTTTGAAAGAGGATATCCTTATTGGCTAATGAAACGTCAACGATGAAATTTAAAGATGAACGGTTAATTACAGATTGCACTGAACTAAGCCCATAAATCATATACAGATTATCAGGAGTTACAGGAGCTACCATGTATAGTGGTAGGGCAATCGGATGTTGGATGTTTTCAGAATTTTAATATCAAACACTGGAATTTATAAAGTAGAGCTCACTGTACTGCCAACACTGGTTTCAGTGTCCGAGACATCGTCGGGAAGAAGATCACTCATTTGTCACATGTTACAGAGAGGATGATTTAGCATGTAAGTGAACATCATACTGAAAGGAGTAGATTCATGTGACTCATATGGAGCGCAATTGAATATCGTTTATAACTGGGGCAGATTATTGTCCCAAATGGTTTGATACTTTGCAAGGATAGCAATGGGTGCCGAACAAATGCTTCTGTTAAAACGCTCCACAGGATTATATGCGAACAAAGTGGTGTGTTTGATCCCATAGGAGAAACATACGTGTCTGAAAGTGTTGGAAATAATTTGAGATCCATTGTCTCATACAATAGTAGAAGGTATACCAAAATTTTGAAATATGCGAATGTGAAATTCATGCACAGTAGAAAAAGAATCAGCTTTCCCCATGGGAACAAACAACACAAATTTTTAAAAGGCATCAATACATAACAAAAGCATTTTATGACCAGACTTAATCTTAGGGAGTGGACCTACGAAATCAATATAATCCTTTTGCATGGGCATTTCGGCTACTTCGGTGGACAAAAAGATTTAATGTGAATTTTGACTAGGCTTACTCATGGCACATAGTTGACAGGTCTTTACACATTCAGCAATATCTGTATTTATACATTTCCAGGTAAAATTGCGCCTAATAGCCTATATATTTGTGAAAATTCCAAAGTGTGCTCCAATAGGTGAAGAGTGGAAGTACGCAAAATCCATCTCACGTAAATGAGCTGGCAAATCCACACGTTTTCATATTGTTTGTTTTATAATGGTCAGGCAGTAGGGCTTATGTTCCACGCCCAACTTAAGATTTTGGATAATAATGGTTAACTCTGGGTCTTGATTCTGACGATCCTGAATATTTTTAATAGGCAAGGAAAATCTGCCAAAGCATTGCAATGTGGAAAGTTTCCAGGTTTTACAGAAGAATCTAAACCCTTTAACAATCTTAAAAGATTATCGGCTATAATGTTTTGGGTATCTTTGGTGTGCTGATATTTGAATTTTAAGGAAGAAATACCCATCACCCTAAGATCAATTTTTCCTTGTTGCCTAGGATGTAACAAAATCCAAGACAATGCCTGGATATCAGTTTCCAGGAGTAATTCCGAATGTTCGGGGTACTGGTGAAACTTTTCAATGCCAACAAAACCCACCTAAGCTTTCTAGCTTGTATATTGTAGACGATTTTCACTCTTAAGGAGTCAGTGTGCACTNTGCCAACAAAACCCACCTAAGCTTTCTAGCTTGTATATTGTAGACGATTTTCACTCTTAAGGAGTCAGTGTGCACGACGCAAATGCTATGGGCTGTCGAGCAACGTCGACTTCTTGGGCGAGGAGTGCCCCCACAGCTAAACTAGAGGCATTAGTCCGTAGAATAAAAGGTTTTGAGAAGTCTGTCATGCGGAGCACAGGTGGAACCATAACATCTTGCTTTAATGTTTCAAACCCTCTTTGTATTTCTGCACCCCACTCAAACTTCACAGACATCTTACTTAAAATGTTTAAAAGTACAGCCTCCTCAGTAAGGTGTCGTATAAATTTTCCGAAAAATGTATCCATCCCTATAAAGCGGGCTATGCCGTTAACATATTGTGGAGGTGGAAAATTTATAATATCCTTCTGATCTGTCTGTATCTATGACAATGCCTTGTAAGGAAACTTTGTTTACGAGGAACGATATTTCCTGAACAACAAATTTTACTTTTGCAGGAATGTCAGAGAGACCTGCCTTTTTTAATCGGGTAAGAACCTCTTTAAGACTAATATGTTGTTGATGAAAGTCCATGGAGGACACAACCAAATTGTCCCAGTAATTATACACATAGATGAATTTAATGTCATGGAGTATTTGATCCAAAAGTTTGGTAAGGACTTGGGCACCGGTGGCATGGCCAAAAGGGACGTGGGTGAATTGGTAAAGGTTGCAAGGAACACTGAAACTGGTGATGGGTTTTGAATTTTTTGCCAAATATATCTGATAACAGGTCGCATTGAGATCAATGTTTTTGAAAAATTTTGACTTACTAAACAGATTTAATTCTGAATGAAGGCCAGTCGACGGTACTGATTCAATTTAAATGTTTTTATTAAGATTTCGATGGTCAAATATCATTCTTTGTTTTCTTTTATGCTTTGGAACCAAAAATGCTGGACCAGCATATTGAGATGTGGACTGTCCAATAACAGCTTTGTTAATGAGATCCTGAACTCGGAGTCTCAAAAGCTCTATTTGTGGAGACGTTTATCGAAATGGGACGACTTTTGATGGGTTCCTTATCTAATAATATGTTCTTATACCAAGCAATTGTGTTAATGCCAATTCTGAGGTAAGCAAACTAACTACAAAAATCCTGAATAACTACATGCTCCTGTTTACTTAAATGACCTAAAGGACTTGCAAGTGGGTCGGAATTTGACTCAGTGCTTTTGTCAAAGTTCACGTGTTGATTGCAATCAAGAAATAAAATGTACTGCGCAGGAGAAAAATATTGGATTTCCAAGGGTATCAAGAATAAGACCAGACCTTCTCATGAAGTCAGCACCTAATATAAAATTTTAACTTAAGTTTTTTGCTTCTAGGCACTTAAATATTCCAGTGAAATTAGAAATACATAGTTTGAAAGTTGCAGTACACGATATTAGAAAGTAGTTATTAGATACAGTGTAACACTTGAAGTGATTAATGTCCCCAGATTTTATCAGGTTCAAATAATGAAGTTGTTTAAATTATTTGGCAGCATAAACGATCCGTGTTGAAACAGAGTCAACAGGCACATTAACTTGAAGAGAGTCCAAGGTAACTTCAGTTCATGGGGTACTAGTCGTTTAGTACCCTATATTTTTGGGGAAATGCACACAGCAGACAATAGTTTAAGACTTAGGTTCTTTAGGCTTCATATGCCCAAACCGACGCTGGAACAGGTGACAATTACTTACAACTTGTAAAATGTGACGATCTACTAGGAGTCGGCTACTTTACCGTTACCGCGAGAACTATCGATTTGGCCTGTACCATTTGGAACAACAGGTTAAAGGTGATAGTGATGTGGATTCTGAGGACCTTGGTAGTGGTCGGAAGAGCCAGATAACATGTTACTATTGTGGGAAGGCAGGACATTATGCTTCACGTTGTAGCATGCTTCAAAAAATAAATCTTAAATGCTTTAAGTGTGGTCAAGTGGGGAACATTACGAAGAACTGTTACAAAGGGAGAAAGGGTACTGGTGATATGGTGAAGGGTAAGCAGGAACAGCTGGTGGTAGCGAAAAACGAGGAAGTTAAGAAATGTATGGGTTTCATTTATTGTGGGAGAGTTTAAGTTACAGGGAATAATAGATAATGGCGCATATTCATATTTCGTGAGTCAAGAGTTTATCAATCAGTTGGTTCTGCGTTAGCCTGTGCACATTGCAGGTGGCCAATGCAAAAGGAAGTCAGGTTAAAATATATGTCAGCCTTCATTTCAGAAATTGTGATACTCCTGAACATGAAATTTTGTTTGGTTCCCGATTTAATATGGGATGTAGAGCTTGAATGGAACTTTTTAAGGGAATCAAATGCAATGACAGACTGCAAAAATTAAGAGTTGATTTTTGGTATTGATCCAGACCACCTGATAACCTTCAAAAGTCACATACATGTAAAACACTTTAAGGCATGTGTAGGGATGGAGACGTATAGGTAGGAGTTTTGCATTGCCCCAAAATCACATATGAATAAAGTTGTCAAGCAATTTACTGATGTGGTGACAAGCAAATTGGGGATGTGAGACATTCACCCATATAAAATACATGTTGTGGATGAGAGTCAGTCTGTTGTACTCAATATCAATGGCCGCTCCGCCCAAATTGTTAGCATTTCGTGAAATAATCCGTGATTTAGAATGGCAGAATATTATCTGACACATGTTATCATTGTAGACATGACCAACTTTCCTGGTTAAAATTATAAAGGAGCAGGTAAATTTCTATTTCTATTAGATTAGCATATTCAGAATAAAAATTTTAAAGTTGACACTTTTGCTATACCGAACATGAGATTTTGTTTAAATATTTGTTGGAAGCATCTTACTTCGCGGTTTTTATTTATTTAGTTCATCTTTCCATCAGTGCAAATTAGCAGAGGACTGCCAAAAATACACAGAATCTGTTAGTCCTTGGGGCCATTTTGAATGGCAGAGCGTGATGTTTGGGGTAAATTTTGGTGGCCCGAGCTTATAATGGATTTTGAATAATATATTAAAAGATTTAGAATTTCAATTTGTTGTGTTTTTTTTAATGACATCTGTGTATTTTGAAATAACTTTAACGTTCATCTCGAAAATATCTATCAGGTGTTATTGAAATTGAGGTCAGGAGGTTTTACAGACAACCCTGGGAAAGTGTCTTGGGCCAGACAGCAAATAAAGACTCTTTGCTATATCATGAGTAAGGAATGGTTATTAATGGAGCATGCTAAGATTTCGCCGATTGTAAATTTTCCAGTTCCAGAAAATATGAAGGTGTTAATGCACTTTCTAGGGATGCTTGGATACTTTGCCAAATATATCTCCGATTACATGGCCATTTATGTGCCTTTAAATCATCTAAAGAGGAAGCAGATCGAGTTTTATTGGGGCGAGGAACACCAAAGAAGTTTTCAAGCCCATAAACATTTAATTTCACACATACCAGTCAAAAGCCTCCCTAGGTTCGACCAGCACTTGGTATTTACACGTAGATGCGAGCAGCCGAACTTTAGTTACAGTATTTCTATAGGGTAAAAAAGGTGAATTGAAACCTATTGTGCATGCAAGAAATACCTTATCGCGAACATTGCAATGTATAGTCCATAAGAAAAATATGTGTTGGCCTGTGTTTTTGCAGTAGAAACATTTGCAACAAAACTCCAGCATGATGAGTTAGATTACAAGATAGACAAACAGGTTGTAACATGGGTTTTCTCTCACCCTCCTCAGTTGTGAAAGCTGAGGTGGTGGATTATGCTGCTAACCCGATTTCGTTTCAAGATAATCCACGTGCAAGAGAAAGCGAACTGTGTTGTAGATGCTCTGTCACGGATTTATAATCCACGTGAATTTTCAATGCATTCTGGTACACCTGAACAGAATTTGGTAGGCGATATGTGTACCATTTTACTGATAATCCCTAAGTCCTTTGTCAGCATTCATAATAGGCAAGAAGCTGATCAGGTTATGGAGTTAATTAAAAAAAAGAGAGGTGAGCTGCATAACTAAAAGTTGGTTAGGAGGTTGTGTCTTTTAATGTGAAAAGGGGAAAAGGCAGGTGTGGGTACCCAAATCACTAAAACACATGAATTTAGGTATTTCCACGATTCTCCCATCGGAGCACACGTGGGCAGATGTTAAAAAGAACTCAAAATTTGAAAAGAAATATTTTGATAATACATTCAATTAGATATCGTCAAGTATGTAAAAAGTGCTATGATTGCCAATGTGCAAAACAGCCAGTGAATGCGAGGGTTAATATGTTATATGTGGAGATGCCAGTTAGGTCTTGGTAGGGCATGCACATTTACGTGTTTGGCCCCCTACCACAGTCCAATAAGGGTAACACGATTATTTATCTTGGTAGATGGTTTCACTAGGTTTTCTGTTCTTATGCCCATGCAGGATATGAAGACATCTGCGATAACTGCTAAGCTAAACAATGTAGTTTTAAATATCTTCGGGATTCCTAATACTTCATATTCTGTTGGAAAGATAATGCAATATTTTTGTTTTAATAAAGGAACCAATCAACTTCAGGCTAGCTCTTACTACCCTTTTGCAGATCTTATCAAGCAATTAAACAAATATATGGAAGGCGCACTGGCCACATACCACTATGATGTTGCAGAGAGTAAGCATTGTTAAACATAGCGTTTAGATGCTGTACCTCATAATGCCACAGGAAAACCTCTAGGCTTTTCTTTGTTTGGGTGAGAGATTCCGCATCCCATATTAGGATTGAAGGAGTTAAATCTTTCTTTTTTAGATGTACCAACACGTAGGTCCCCTATTGAGGTCTGGAACGATGTTTATCAGACACTTTTTAAGATACAGAAGAACATTTCTGATAAATACAATAAAAATTGGATATCTGGCCAAATTAATAATGGAGACTTTGTTCTTTGTAGGAAAGTTACACAGAGTAAGAAAGTGGATTTTGTCTCACCTTAGTTCGCAATAGCATATGATGGACCTTATAAAGTTCAGGGTCTTCTCGCCTTAATTATGGTAAACTTGGTTGTAGGAAAAGCTCATGTATCTGCTTTGAAACCGTATCAGGCCAATTCGGCCTGACGAAAAGAAATGCAATGGAACATGGACCATAAATATGCATTCTTATATGTAACAACTTTATTATCTTGTCTTTATGATTGTAATTTATTTAATTATTCTAGGGCCATTTAAGATGTTATTTTGGGTTGGTTTGGTATTGGGTTTCTTATTGGATGTTTCTCTCTGTTTTTGTGTTGTTGTAACTTGCGAGTAAATATCCTCCCACTGTTTGAAGGGAGACCGAATTATTGCATATATTTTGTTATAGAAGTGTGTTTTAAGAGGGGAGTCTGTGATGTGCGGACGCCACATCTTCGCATAAAGCAGCTGTCATTATTCTGTGCAGAAACTGCTTCGGTCAGAGGGACGCGTATTTGTTTGGGTGGTAACTTTGATTTGCGGCCACGAGGATGTCTTGTCGGCGCTCGTATTTCGCGAGTTATCCATGTGGATGCGGGGTGGACGACTGAGGAGTGAGCTGTGTGCAGTGCGGTGGGGGAGTTGGTTATGAGTTGTCACTCAGGCCGGGCGGGGATTCTGCTTTGAGCTGCTACGGTTGATGGACGACCTGGCATGAGAGCTATGGTTGAGATGGCAGCTGCCAGCGCGAGAACTTATCTATCTAACAATTATGTGACATCAAGTGGTGGCAGGTGGTGGGCTGACAAGCCGGCGAGTAAGTGCGTGACGGAAGCCTTGCGAGAAATCGGAGAGTATTGGAAGGCACCAATACATATGCGTAGCAGTGGTTCTGTGCTGAATAATGGTCGGTTTGCTGTGAACTGTCGTTAGAAAAGTTTTTCTCTCGAAAGTTGGATCTTCACTGATGAAATGCCTAGCGTTATTGTGACTCATCTTCAGTAAGATCAAACCTTCTGCGCACTTGTGAGTGTCCTAGTTTAGAGTGTTCACGATTTAAATTATTCCTGAATGAGCATATTCATTAGAAATGATGAATTTGTCTGCCACGTTTTAAAGAAGAAACATACTGTTTGTCGCTTGAGAATCGAGCAATCGGAGTTTGCTGTATGGCCGTCTTAATCATGTCAGTTTTCTTGCGTGAGGTATATTAAAATATTTTATATCCTTTTAGTCGGTGCGTTACTGGTGTATGGCTTGTTGATTCTATATCAAACATTTATCGAAATTTCAGAGAATTCAAGAAGGCACCCACAAAAGAGATGCATTTGGAGTTTAAAGATGTATAGTCTGTTCAGATTATAGTAAACATTTTTTACGTAACATTTGAAAAAAAAAACGCTATCCTTTAATATATAAATACTAAAGAACGCATCTATGCAGGTTTCCAGTAATTTGGCAATGCATTAATAAAAATAATTGTAATACTTGACACGTAATAATAATGGGATGTTTATTTTATGACCACTGAAGTTGAGTTGAGTTTAGAAATTTTTACGGTTCTCAGTATAGAAGTATTGACAGCTGATGGTAAAATAAGGTGAGAATTGAGTAACGCACCAATGACAGGGCAGGGGAAACGGGAAATCCCCGACAAAACCCGCCGACGAACGACATTGTACGGCACGATTCCCACTTGAAATAATCCAGGAGTGACCCAGCCGGGAATTGATGCCGGTTCGCCTTGATGGGAGGCGAGCAGTCTAACCGCTCTACCACCACGATGGCCACTAAAGGCAGTGTTTAAAATGTTATTCATATAAGAGTACGAATTACACACACACACACACATATATATATATATATATNTAAAGGCTGTTCACGGTAAACTGAGCACTTTTGAAAGCCCAGCTTGAGATCTGCTTTCAATGCACGATATGTATTCTTCCTCTTTATGTAATATTACCACTGCCGAGGGCCTGATAACACTGTTGCTGCGTTGGTCAAATGAAACTGTGTAATTATTAGAAAAGTATATTATTTACGAATTTGCTAATTGTTATTGATAAAGGCATTAAAAGTAGAATGCAAGAGAAATTATTTCATTTTTCAGAAATGTTTTACCTAAGGAATGGCTTTTGTTTTGAAATATTGTCTATGTGTTGGGCTGGAATACATGCATTATTGCAACATTGGCCCAACCTAAAATGCCAACGAAAATTTGATGTCACGAAAATGTTATGAAATTATTCAGCGACCGTCAGGCAATGAAGACAGTAAAGACCATATTGTAAGAGTAATAATTTTAAACATTAAACAGATTGGTTAATGGTTAGTAGCAAGTTGGTAAACAACTGTTGGTGATTGTTATGTATTTTTATGTTGGTCTAACATTGCAAAACCAAAATTAAATGTCAAATTCAGGGAGAAAATGGTTTGATTTTTAAACAATTGTCCTTTCGTGTATTTTTCAAACCACTTACTTTTTCATTGGACGAGAGCTTTACTATTTTTAATAAGTTGAGTTGGTTTTGTGTTGTGCCAATGTTGGGAACACAACGGTTCGTAATTGGTACATGTTACGGTGGGCTAACATCGTGTAACCAAAACTATGCACATATTGGAAATAACTTTATTTCTTATGAAATAAAACAATAATTTGCAGCGATTTCTTAAAAATTATAGGTTTTAACACACACACAATGTCTTAATTATCATTTACCTACCTTGTTAGGTAACATAGTGTCGGCAATTGGTATGTATACTTGCGTTGGGCCAACATTGTACAACCATCATACTGTAATTTAGAGTAAACTAGTTATATTTGTAAAAAATAGTAATTTTCGCATAGCACGAATTATTTTCAACAATACCACTTTCATGTATTTATATTGTGAAATATAAAGGTTTTCCAAGATATGAAAACTTTTTCCTTTGAAAATGTTTAATTTATTTCATTTTTTGTGAGTGTTGCGGACACTAAACTTCTAAACTACTGCAATCTTAATAACGGAAACTGATATATTTCTAATGATAATTTCATTTGCTTTTTAAAACACAACCCATGTCTTATTAAAATTTTACTTTATTGGTAATGTGTTGGATACTTATTGGTAATCCTGCTGCTGGCATTTGGTATGTGTATTTTATTTGGGCAAACACTGCAAAGCCATCATAAATTCACTAATATAAAACATCGTTTTAAATTTAAATAATGACAATGTTTGCAGCGTATGATTTGAATTTAATATCTGTTTAGTTTTTTTGTGTTGACACAACGGTGTGAACTTAACCGTTGTTGATGGGTACTTCATTTTATGTTGGATTAACATTGCACTACAAACATTACCCAATATAGAATGTTACTTAATGTGTTTATATATTAAAGTCTACAGAGCTCGTAATTGCATACTTTGCGTACTTCAGCTGAACGAAAGGCTTCAAAAGAAGTATGTGCCACACTGAAAAGTATGTAAGGCATAACAATGCCAACATTATTTTATTCACGTGAAATTAAATTTATATAGAGTAAAAATTAGTAAAATATTTGGTTATATTAAATTTAACACTGTAGAGTGAACCGAAATGGTAGATATAATTTCATATTACTTCACAGTTCGTAGAAAGTTACGAAGTAGTGTATTCGGTAGAACACTGACTGGTAACATAAAGGGACTGGGTTCGTGCCCATTTCCCACAGAGAGAATTTTCAGAATGTTGATTCGAATTAAAAGCAGTACATTTTAACGATCCGGGTATTGAAATGACCATGCCAAATGTATACATTTCTCTGATTATATAATATTAGTAAATATTTATTTATCATTTTACCAACCAATTTTGCAAATCGTTGTCTTTTGGTGACGTAGCATATATCTTGCCAACACACTGCCAACATTGAAAAATATCAGTAAGCCTTGGGTTGGCAAAAGGTTGGACATTGGTTGGCCAACAGTAACCCAACTTTATGCCGACGTCGTTCCGCTGGTCATTTTTATGTTCAGTCAACGTAATTTTTCCAACGTTGGCCCAACCTTCATGCAAAGGTTGGATTAACATTGGCCCTCCCAAAATATGTTGCATTGGACAGTGTTTACCAATTGTTATATTAAGTTCAAGTGAATAAAGGTGTAAAATTAAAAAACGCTTTTATTTTGTAAAATAAGATATAAAAAAACATTCTCACAATTGCTGATAATAAAACATTGGCAGTTGTATCGGCGTGGTATAGGTCAATGTTGGGTATATGTGCTGAAGACGATAGTCGGTCATCCTCATATATGGTGAATGGATAGAGGCATTCGTTGCGGCTCTTTAGAAGTGATAAAATATTATTACTTTTGTTGGAGGTGGCAAGGAAGGAGGGAGCAAGCAGGTAAAATAATAACAAAAAAAAACGTACAAACATAGAAGAGAAGGAAAGGTTACTTGCAATCCGAAGACCAACGATTTGCTGTCACCTGCTAATCAAATGTGTTGATTACCGCTCTTTGTGAGATATGTCTTATCACATGTTACCTGCTCATAATAGTGCATGCGTGTACATGCGAGTAAAATAAACAAGAAATTATGTATATTTAAAACTATGATTAATTAATGGAGTATGTAAAATGTGTATCTTAATTTCATGTGGATTTCATTGGTAGAGTGAATAACATAGAACTCTTTAAATGGTTAAAATTGAATGTTCACAATCTCGAAATAGCTTACTCCAGAATATTTTGAAGACCTTCATATGTACATTTAGTGCATTATGTTGAAGCCTGCAGAGTACATAGGGTAGGAATTGTGCTGTATTCACACCCTGAGAAATATCCTCGGGAGATGTCCCAACATATAAATATACGCGGGGAAGAACCGAAGCGAGAGAAAAACAGGGGAAGTCCCAAAAAATAGCTGATATAAGCCCTCGGCGAAAGAATCAAGGGAACCCCCTACGAGATTAGTGCAGACACAGCTCCCAGGAAACCCCGGGATGCTTGCCGCACCCCTCCCTCCATCTTAGTTTGAGCACGCGCGCAGCTGACGAGACGCGAAATCCTACTCAAAAAACGCGTGAGGTACACAGGGGCTTTCCCGATTTCGCTCTCGAAGAATCTGCTGACAGCCAACTTGAATATATCGGGAGGCGGGTTAAATTAAGGAGCAGCCAAGAAACGAGGGCAGTTGTGATCAGATAGTTGTGGTCAGTCATTTGGAGCAGTTTGAATCAGTCGTTGACGAGGAGTTGTTCGGCAGCCGTGATGCGAGACAGAGAAGGCAGTTAGGCGAGAGGCAGTCGTATCACCGGGCCGGAGTCGGACCCGGCCCAGGCGGTAAGTTGTTCGCAGTCAGTTGTTCTGGAGCAGATATTGCCAGCCGAGACGGGAATTGTTCGGCGGTACATCCGCAAGATGAGATAGATGCAATTGAAACGGGAGAAACTGAAACGGGAGTAAGCAGTCGTGTGATGATAACAGTGCCGAGAATATGAGTAAATTCTCGAAAACGAGTGGCAGACCCATGCCGAGAGGCACATTCCCGAGATATGTACTCGTGCACCGTATGGCAACGAGACGAGCAGTCAGTCAGTCGGTCAGTGAGTCAATAATAACATCGCCAGGNATGTACTCGTGCACCGTATGGCAACGAGACGAGCAGTCAGTCAGTCGGTCAGTGAGTCAATAATAACATCGCCAGGGAGAGAACCCAGGAACAGCCGAAACTTCATGTGTTTTAAGGGCTCTGTTTGGGTCATTTTCACGGCTCTTCTTATGAGTTCATTTCCGGAAACGTAGTGGCAGTTTCCGCGGTGACGAATGCAGAAACGCGGGCCGGAAGCAGGACGAGGAGGACGCACTCTCCAACCAGGAACGCCGGCCGGGGTCGCAGGGAAAGTACAAGTCACGGGAAACCAATCCCGGACTTCAGAGAGAATCAGTCAAAGCCGCAGGAAAAAGCCAACTTAGTACAGCACGCCAACGAGAGCCAGCCCGAGGGCCTGAACCAGGGTCACCCAACTCACCATGCCTCAGCTACCAACGAATACAACTCACCAAAAGCCGCTGTCACAGATAAGTAGAGAATAGTCTCCCTTCAACACCTTTCGCGACGCCCACCAGCCCTTCAGGCTTACGACTGGTAGGCGGGCTCAGTCTCGCCAATGTGTGTAAATACCTATGTGACTTTCTGATCAATAAAATCCTGGTGTGTTAGATTACGGAGATTACGAGTATTTGTTTACCCCTAACGGAACTACCTCAGGTGTCCTTAGTCTGAACCTAAATGATTTAACTATATAAATTCTACTGGCCACCAGCCTGTATAACTCAGGTGGTCTAGTAGCGACAATGTAATATATATAATTATGTAATATGTGGTTGTATGTAGCATAAAATTATATATGTGTTTTAATTCTTCATTATATGCACAGCTATGGTTACTGCATGTTGGCCCAGTGTTATTTCCCTTACATTAGCTATGATCACACTGAATAACATACTTAATTGTACAAAAAATATAATACCCAGAATTTTTATGTTTAAAATAAAGTAGAGTTACTTAATTATTTGACATTGCACGCTTGGCAATTAGACTATGGACTGCCTGATGGTTTAATTATTTTATGTGAGTAGTTTGAAACTATCATTTTCCAATATCGAAGCAATATTATAGGACAAAACATTATGAGCAATACTTACAACATTTATAAGCATTATATTATTAATAATTTAAAATACTTTTATGCTGTCAGTGGATACAAGAATGTGTTTAGATGCTAACAGCACTAATAAGGTTATTTTTGGCGCAACACATAATTTTAGTGTAAATGAATTCATAGATTTGTCTGATTTATAACTTTATATAATCACACTCTTTCAAATATTGTGCTTTTTATTATCTTTCAAGATTTACTCTTAACAAGCCAACTGAAATGCTTAACAGCCAAATGTGAAAAAAAATCCGTATTGCCTTAGTTGGGCTATACATAGTAATAAAGAAAAAACTCCTCATGTCTAAACATGAAATGCAAAAACCATAGGGCTAACAGAAATTGAAAAAAAANTAGTAATAAAGAAAAAACTCCTCATGTCTAAACATGAAATGCAAAAACCATAGGGCTAACAGAAATTGAAAAAAAAGGAAGAATATTGCGAATGAAGTAATGCAAATATAACTTCAAAATAACTTTCAGAAGATGCGGTTTTATGGAAAGGAAACATCTACCTAAACTGGATTGTCGACAATATGNAGTAATAAAGAAAAAACTTCTCATGTCTAAACATGAAATGCAAAAACCATAGGGCTAACAGAAATTGAAAAAAAAAGGAAGAATATTGCGAATGAAGTAATGCAAATAGAACTTCAAAATAACTTTCAGAAGATGCGGTTTTATGGAAAGGAAACATCTACCTAAACTGGATTGTCGACAATATGCGAGGGCTTAAATGTTTTTTTTTTTTTTGTTATTGACATTCTACTTTCTGAGCTTTTGAAACAAAATAATCACGATGAGTAATGCAGCAAACTGTCTTGGGTTATATCAGTAAAAGATAATGCTCGACAGCTCACTGATATTCTGGCACTAAAACGATAGTAATGCGACCTCAGGGTGTGTTATGGCTAGAGACCTGAAAAAATAGGTGTTATTTTCCCCAAAAATATGTTATTTTTGAGATAAATTTGTGTTATTTTTGTCCAAAATAGTTGTTATTTTCTTGCTACAAAAACGAAGGTTTCTGCATGTGAGTTACTGCATTTTTTCACGTTCTCTTTATAAAGACATTCATAATTTGAGAAATATCACTTTATTCGTAAAACATGGAATGGGCAGTGTTATTCCTATTGAAAAGCAGGGTTTTTTTTAACAATTATTTCCTTGCACAAATACCTAACCAACTCCCAGAGCAAATACAGCCACGTTGTTAAGACAAAACCACTAGTTTCTTTTTTCAACTGACAACATTGAAAACTATTTCACATTTTCCTACTTTAGATTTTGTACTCTGCCCGACACCTGGAACAACGGTCACAATGCACTGCAAGGGCATTCTGTTTCATGAAGAGACTAATGTAAACAATTTGTACACAATTATACAAGCACTGTTTAAAAATAATAATAAAAGTGCCTTGTGCAAAGAGAAAAAAGATAGACAAATGTACTTTTATGTTCTCAACTATCTGAACTTTCACCCACAGAGTTTTTTGTTTGGCCCGCTAACAAAACTTTTGTTTGTTCAAAACTGGAACTTGTAGATACAAACCCCCACATGAGTATGCGAGAACTTTCCAGGTTCGTAGGAATGAGTATACCATGTGTGTTACTGATACTGTGCCAACAGATATTCTATCCATGTCATGAGGCATTAAACGAACATGATTTACAGCACTGTGTTCAGTTTTCAGGGATTACAGCTACTTTTTGGTTAGACATGCTGTTTACCGATGAAGCGAGCTTCACATCCCATAGGCGCAAGAATTTACGAAACACGCACTATTGGACGACGGAGAATCCATGTTGTGCCCGGAACCTAGAGCACCAGTGACAGTGGAATGTGAATGTGTGGTGTGGAATCGTTGGATATTACGTCACAGGTCCATGTTTCATTCAAGGAACAATGTCAGGACGTATGTACGCCCATTTCCTCAGAGAGAACTTGCTGGCACTTCTGGAAGACATACCTCTCGACATCCATCATGATATGTGGTTTCAGCAGTGTGGTTTTTCTGCGCATTTTGTTTTGGTGGCTAAGCAATGGTGGAATGCAACGTTTCCAAACTGGTGGTAAGGGCGTGGTGGTGTTATAAGATGACCAGGTCACCCCCATGAATCCATCTCTCTCGTTTTCTTCCTGTGGAGACACTAAAAGATAAGGTGTACAACACGGTACCTACGACGCCAGAAGACATGTAGGAACGCATTGAGGCAGCTTGCAGAGGCATCACACCAGAAACACTTCAAGCTGCTTGTCGCTCGCAACATGTGCGTTTACAGATGTGTATTGCTGTTGATGCTAAACACNAGGCATCACACCAGAAACACTTCAAGCTGCTTGTCGCTCGCAACATGTGCGTTTACAGATGTGTATTGCTGTTGATGGTAAACACATCGGGCACATGCTGTGAAAAAGCTTAATGTGAAGCATTTCAACAAAAACTGTGCTCTTGTGTATTGTGTATTCTGATGCGATTGCGATTCTCGTTATGTTAATTTATTCTATTTTTGTCGTCCATCTGTACGCACTCGTTACTCAGTACAGTTAATGACTAGGAAACAGATATCCTAAAATACTTTGGTATCAGAATAAAATATAATGTATTGATATGAGACGTGCACTCACATTGCCCGTGTTCCCTCTGCTGCGGTGCTATTCTTTGTCCATTATCGCATTCCGTGCTCCTTGACACATTAAGGTAAGCTATGCTACGATGCTATAAGGAAGCGGTCCCGCCAGGGTGAGTCACGGCGCGTGTTGCTTGCTTACAGCTATGAGTACAGGTCCACTGCCCCATTCTACCAGCCTACCTAACATAATCATATTTGCACATTATTTCTTGGCGTATCTGTGTAACTTCGCATTGCATATTTTATATCACTGAATTCCTCCTCGCACAATCTATCAGATACCGTTAAATTAAATGTATGTTTCCAAGGGAAAAATAATATGTAGCTATTTGTTTCTGTCCATACATGTGCTACGAATAGTCACTTTTTGGCAAATAACTTGCCTCCGTACGTAATTTCATTTAGCAGAAACCGCACTCGGTGATCTGCAACAGTTCCGGAAATTTTGGGGGTTGTCCACGTTAGGTGGACCACCCCGTATGTCAAAAATCCAAACATCTCCATAGCTTCACTATAAATTTTGGTAACTAGTTTTCACTTCAGTGCTTTCTGTGTATTTGTGGTGGGCGCAAAGAAAAGTACCTAGACTTTAACGTTACGAGTTTTTCTGTGGTGATTTGGACTCGTTATATCCTCCTTCCCTCACTAATAAATACTTTATGAAAAACTTGTAAAAATTGTAAATTTCACTGGTTTTTCAAGGTAACGGTTTGAACGCCCGAAACCCTTCTATTATATACGGACCTTGGTGCACATTATATAATATTTATTAATTAATATCTTCTCGTCAGCCATTTGCATAGAAATACTTACCGGAGGATTTAGTATACAAATTTTCACCAAATTGAGCATACTACTAATGCTATTGCACGAGACCTGCATTTATGTCAGAGAGCTGTTACACATAGCTGATGTATGTAGGCGGACGTCTGTATCATCGAGTACATCGCTTATTTTCTAGATTAGTTGTAGGTTCTGGCACCTAAGAGTTAAATTGTATTAATGTAATTTTTTGTTTTTATTTATTCGCGCTAAGGCCTCGAACTCTCGACCGAAGAGGGGGTTAAGGGGATGTTTTACAGAATTGTCTTGATAGGCACCAAAATTTTCCATACCTGAAGTTATAATTTAGAGACTAAATGTTAAACTCTATGAAAAAATTCAAAACAAACCTTTTATTTCTTGCACTGTTTGAAAGATTTAAACGGGCCATTGTCGACATAAGTCTAATGTAGAGGTTTATGCAGCAATATTCACACACTCTGTATATAAGTATGTAAGAATTTGTGTTTATTAAACTGCTGTGTTCCAATTTTATTAGTTTCTCTTGTTATTTGCTTTGTAATAAAATATTAGAAATCCTTTCAATTAATACTACTTAGATTTTCATGAGAATCTCTTCCTATTTCTGTTTTCAGTGCCCGTAATTTAATTTCTGCACTTAATACACACTTAGAAATGCGTAATACGAGCAGGTATGTAGGTGTCGATAACTACAAGCCACAACCACGGGCAGACGTCTTGTGTAAAATTACTTACTATATTTTGTGGCAGATTTTTGACTCTAGGAATCTTAGCATAGTCTCTATATTATCTTTATGATACCCACAATATTTAAAAACTCTATGCATTTTTAATGCCTTTATAATTTAGTTTAATTTGCTAAAATAATTAATCCCTCTTTGTTCAGATACATAATTGAAATATAAATTTTATGCTCCATAATAATACTAGGTCTGTATATACGAATAAATGTTGCCAAAAATCTTACCAAATTGTTGAATACAAAGATAAAGTATGATGATATTCACCTTTGATGTAGGCTGGAGATTGCGTTATAAACAGTGAATAACTCCACCCTAATGCAACATGAGGTAAAATGATCCCCCACAGTTGTCCAGAAGTGAGAATTTTCACAAACGGAATGGAAGACACCTGTAAAGATTCTATCATTATTTTGCTGCATATGCAAATATGACAACTACCACATACGTATTTAAATACAATTTTTAGGTCCCTCTGGGTACAGGCCAGTTATTATGAATTAAATATAAATTGCAATATATTAGGAAGCAATAATTCTGCATTAAAAAAAGTGTATGCACATACGCATCCATGCTATTCAAAAAACGAATTGTGTAAAAAACATTGTAAATATAAAAAAAACATGGCTGCATGTACTTATGTACGAGCATTAGAAGTTATAATTCTTGGCGTGACTAAAAAATAGTTTTATTAAGTATGCCAATAATTTATGCAAGTAGGAAAATGGTAAAATGACAGAAGAAAGGTATTAAAAACAATTAGTAAAGGTTTGGGTGAAGAACATAATTTTATACTTATAAGAATTTACCTGAAATACTTGAAACACTTTAAAAATCTTACTACCAAATTTTTGTCACTAACAAATTTTAATGGTATATTGTANAATGGAAGACACCTGTAAAGATTCTATCATTATTTTGCTGCATATGCAAATATGACAACTACCACATACGTATTTCAATACAATTTTTAGGTCCCTCTGGGTACAGGCCAGTTATTATGAATTAAATATAAATTGCAATATATTAGGAAGCAATAATTCTGCATTAAAAAAAGTGTATGCACATACTCATCCATGCTATTCAAAAAACGAATTGTGTAAAAAACATTGTAAATATAAAAAAACATGGCTGCATGTACTTATGTACGAGCATTAAAAGTTATAATTCTTGGCGTGACTAAAAAATAGTTTTATTAAGTATGCCAATAATTTATGTAAGTAGGAAAATGGTAAAATGACAGAAGAAAGGTATTAAAAACAATTAGTAAAGGTTTGGGTGAAGAACATAATTTTATACTTATAAGAATTAACCTGAAATACTTGAAACACTTTAAAAATCTTACTACCAAATTTTTGTCACTAACAAATTTTAATGGTATATTGTANACCTGAAATACTTGAAACACTTTAAAAATCTTACTACCAAATTTTTGTCACTAACAAATTTTAATGGTATATTGTAAGTAAAATAAATAAATTATATATATATATATATATAAATATTTACAATGAATAACTAAAATAAATAACATGTATTCAATTTGCTTACTATATGAACTGATTTTCTGTCGGTTTTAAATATAACCACGTGCTATGTTGTGTACCTTGCGTTTGTGTATAGCTTAACGATACACGCATGCGCTATAGGTCATACCCCTACCACGTTCACTGCCGAATTTCTATACACTTTGCGCGCGCAACTTCCGTTTTGCACTAAAAGTTTACCCTCAATGCACGAAAAGAAATATAAATTCAAAAAGTAAAGAAAGAGTAAATATTTAAATTAGTCACTGCTGCATGCCTTGCAGGTTGAAACAAACTAGTGATAATTCGTGATTTTTCACCATTCTTTGCATGTCGGTAACAAGGAAATCTAGTTTACATGTTTGACAATGAGCGATAAGGTTCGCTCTGTTCATCGTTTTGGAAACGTGAGGTTTTAATTCACTCCTGTAGGAAATGCAGAAACTATGATCTGTCTCACATACGTTGGCGAGATTCTGACAGTCAGTGTGTGGCAATTTGACATATGCGAAACAAAAAAAGTGCTATTTACAAAATCTTTTTATCAGCTGATGCAGAAACGAACAAAAGTTAATATTACATTGCCTATTCTGGGTACACTGCTGACGCACATTAGAAAATATGCGATAAGGAAGAGTTCTTACAATAATAAATACATTTTATTTTATGTTGTCCAAAATAGTACTTGTTAGTGTTACAAACTAAACTTCGTGATATAGTGGTCATTTATAGGTGTTCAAAATGAAATGCACAATTAAAAAATAGTTAGCAAANCAAACTAAACTTCGTGATATAGTGGTCATTTATAGGTGTTCAAAATGAAATGCACAATTAAAAAATAGTTAGCAAAAATTACATTTTTTCAAGGTTATATATTTTTACTTTTACAACCGACTAATTTTTTAGACTGATGAAAGTCTAAAATATCTTAAAATTCGTTTAGCATTACAGTACAAAGGCAAGTGGATTATCTAACGGCATTTTGATAAAAAATAGAGCCTCCACTTGTTACACCAGCTGATGGCGAAAGGTTATCACTGGAGAGCCAAAAAAAACTAGTATAGACGTGCGTATGCAAAAATCAGAGTTATGGAACCAATCATAATAACGCGATGCGGTCGGCAAGGCCTATATATGACAACCAGCTTCTGGCAAAGTTGCTAGATTTGTTAATTCTGCTACAATGGCAGGTTACAAAGATTTAAGTGAGTTTGAACCTTGTGTTATAGTCACCGCACGATAGATTGGACATAGCAACTCCAAAGTAGCGATAAAATTTGGATTTTCGCGTACGACCATTTTACGAGTGCACCGTGAGTATCGGGAATTCTATAAAATATCAAATCTTCGACATCGCTACGGCCGGAAAAAGATCGCGAAAGAACGGGACAAACGACGACTCACGAAAATCATTAAACGTGACAGATGAGCAACCCTTTCTCAAATCTGCGCAGATTACAATGCTGGGGCGTCCAAGTGCCAGCGTGTGAACTCTTCAGCGGATTATCATTGTATTGGCTTTCGAAGGAGAAGGCCCACTAGTGTACCGTTATTGACTGCACGAAACAAAGCTTTACTTCTCGCCTGGGCCCGCCAACACCGCGAATGGACTGTTGATGACTGGAAACATGTTGCTTGTCTGACGAGTCTCGTTTCCAATTGTATCGGCCGGAATGACATGTACTGGAATGGAGACATTCTCATGAATCCATGGACCCTTCATGTCAACAGTTTACTGTTCAAGCTGGTGGTGGCTCTGTCATGGTATGGGGCGTGAGCAGTTGGCGTGAAATGGGACCCCTGATACGTGTAGATACGACTCTGACAGGTGACAGATTCGTAAGTATCCTGCCCAATCACCTGCACCCATTCATGTCTATTGTGCATTACGACGGACGTGGACAATTCCAACAGGACAATGCGACACCCCGTACGCCGAGAGTTGCTACCGAGTGGCTCCAGGAACACTCTTCTGACTTTAGACACTTCCAATGGCCACCCAAATCCAAATCACCAGACATGAACATTATTGAGCATATCTGGGATGCCTTGCAACGTGCTGTTCAGAAGATATCTCCACCGCCTTGCACTCCTATGGATTTGTGGAGTGCCCTGGAGGACTCATTGTGTGAATTGCCTCCTGCATACCTTCAGACATTAGTCGAGTCCATGCCACGTCGTCTTGCGGCACTTCTGCGTGCTCGTAGTGTCCCTACACGATATTAGGCAGGTGTACCAGTTTTTTTGGCTCCTCAGTGTATAAACGAAAAGTAAACATTTGCGCTAATTTAGTACAACTGTCAAAATCTTGCCAAGTTACATGATACAGGGAGTAACATAGGGTATGGGAGAAAACGGTAGGTAGTATAGAAAGAGGGGACTGGGTACGGTGTTACATAAATTTAATGATTCATGGTTGGTAAGTACTATAGAAGGAGGGGACTGGGTAGGGTGTATCATAATGTTAATGATTCATGGTTGGGAAGTAGTGTAGAAGGAGGGGCTGGTTAGGGTGTTACAAAAAGATATTGATTCATGATTGGAGAGTAGTATAGAAGGCGAGGCTGGGTTGGGTGTTACCTAAATTTAATGATGCATGGTTGGGAAGTAGTATAGAAGGCGGGGCTGGGTTGGGTGTTACCTAAACTTAATGATGCATGGTTGGGAAGTAGTATAGAAGGAGGGAGCTGGGTTGGGTGTTACATGTAGTTAAAGTTTCACGGTAGGGAAGTGGTATAGAANGGTAGGGTGTATCATAATGTTAATGATTCATGGTTGGGAAGTAGTGTAGAAGGAGGGGCTGGTTAGGGTGTTACAAAAATATATTGATTCATGATTGGAGAGTAGTATAGAAGGCGGGGCTGGGTTGGGTGTTACCTAAATTTAATGATGCATGGTTGGGAAGTAGTATAGAAGGCGGGGCTGGGTTGGGTGTTACCTAAACTTAATGATGCATGGTTGGGAAGTAGTATAGAAGGAGGGAGCTGGGTTGGGTGTTACATGTAGTTAAAGTTTCACAGTAGGGAAGTGGTATAGAAGCAGGGGGCTGGGTAGGGTGTCAAGCTAATGATTCATGGTTGGGAAGTAGTATAGAAGCAGGGGGCTGGGTTGGGTGTTACATGTAGTTAAAGTTTCATGGTAGGGAAGTGGTATAGAAGCAGGGGGCTGGGTAGGGTGTCAAGCTAATGATTCATGGTTGGAAATTCGGTCGTCAGCTAGCCGTGATACTGGGGCATCAGCTACGNTCGGTCGTCAGCTAGCCGTGATACTGGGGCATCAGCTACGTCATTTTTTAAACACAGAATACTGATCCTTGAAAATGTTTGTGTTTTTTTTCCATAATATTTTTAATATTATTATTTAATTCTTGAAAATGTATTTTGTCATAAATATTATTTTAATTGTTTTAAATTACTAATTGCAAATATTTAAATACAAATCCAAACATTTTGTAAAAACCTTTTTTGTATTTTTGTAATATTTGAATTTCCTTAATTTTAAATATTTTTAAAAAATATTTTTATCCTAGGATGTTTTTATGTTTTCGCGTTTTGTCCCTAATTTTTAGTTTTAAGGTTATCGTGTAGTCGCCCCTATTCATTTTCATGATCACAACCCTTCCAATAATACCACCACATGTCAATTAAGATATTATGTTTTACTCTCATACTTTTAACCTAAAATTTATTGAAAAATACAATACTTCCTCTTTATCGAATTTAAAATACACTAGTTATTACATAACAAGCAAAAGTGAGAATTAATAACAAAAATATGCGTCCAAGTTTTCCGTATCCCTAAATCTCATATGGGTATAATTGACAACGTTTCTTAAACTATATCGATAATGCTGTATGTTATAAGAAAATATTGCTGAATTTAAACCCTTTAATCTTTTCTTCAAATTCTGAAGTAAAAGAACAAATGTTAAGCTTATTTTTGTTATTTTCATGCACCGTCGCAATGCTTCCTTATGGCCGGAAATGACCTTCAGTCCTTTATTATTGTTTATAACACGTTCCCCTAAAGATATTTGGCGGTTATAATAATTAAAATTTGTTACTTCATGAACTATTATCGCGATTTGAAAAATTAGGTAACTCAGAAAATAGGTGTTTCGAACTTCACCAAAACGTACTTGTATTTCTCCTTGCTGATCACAAACTACTTCCCTGATAGGTGCAATTGTCATTAGTTAGACACACCTGTGGAAACATTGCCTTGACTTCNCTGATCACAAACTACTTCCCTGATAGGTGCAATTGTCATTAGTTAGACACACCTGTGGAAACATTGCCTTGACTTCTTACATACTGCCAGCACTTGGTTGTATTCAAGTTATAAAAGTTACTTTATATAAGGACACTATAAACCAAGGCAAATACTATATTTTTTGGATTATAAACTATTCTGAGATATTTTTTTNACTTTATATAAGGACACTATAAACCAAGGCAAATACTATATTTTTTGGATTATAAACTATTCTGAGATATTTTTTTAATGCTTTTAAATGATTCCGGGCCCAGGTCTGGATTTGTATCCTCGATAAGGAAGGCAATGTAACTTGCTAGTACAACATCGGCTGTGCTGGAATGTATGAGATTATTGTGAAACAGAGACCTACTTGTGCGAGGGTGTTGAGTGGTTATCTACTATTCTCAGTATACACATGGGGCCGCGGGGTGGAGTGGTTAGACTACTCGCCTCCCACCATAGGGAGCCGGATTTGATTTCTGGTGGGGTCGTGCCCGGATATTTGCATGCAGGAATCGTGCCGGACGATGCCGCTGGTCGGTGGGTTTTCTCGGAGATCTCCCGTTTCCCCATCCCTTGAAATCCGGCGCTGCTCCACATTCAGCTTGCTTCACCATCATCGCCTCTCAAGACCTAGATGTTAAGAGTCGCCCAAATCTCTTCACTCATTCACTCAGTATAAACATGTGTTCTACGCAGAGAGGGGCGAATATGCAACCATTTTTTTTTTACAGGTTTAGAAAAAAAAACTATTGTAAGTATTGGTAAATTGGGTTATTAAGGGTAAGTTTGTATGTAAAATTAAAAAATATATATATGAGTTACTATAAAGAACAAAACAATTTTTTGGGTTTGGAGAAACTGAAATTCCGAAGACTGCAGTAGAAAGGCAAATGCCTAATATAGAGTATACATTTAGATTTTTGCTAGAAAAAATGTATACCATAATACAGAGAGAAATGCAAATGGATAGATTAGAACAAAATAATAGGTTTGATAGTTTGTAAAAGAAATTAAAAAGTTTTAAAAAAATAATTAAGGGATCAGAGTCACTATTATCAAGTATTGAGTGATTTTGTCTAATTTTAAATAAGAATGTGTCGCTATATAAGGCCAGAGATATCCAAAATGTCGCAAAATCTCATAAAGAAAAAACACATGGAGAAAACTTACAAAGACAAGGGTTTGGGGTTTTACATTTGAACTATTAAATAATCTATATTCCCGTATGAACACTGCCCCGCTGCGATATTATTTATAAATAATGACAAAATATTGTGTAGTATATAGATGTGATATACAGGCTTTTTAAAGTAATAATGGCCTAAATAACCGATTATGTATGAAATACTAACTTCCTGCAAGTATTATTATAATAGTATGGTTAAGCATCTATCACTTTATAGCCATAACTGACCACCACTTATGATCAATATGGATCAGGCTTTTGAATTTCAGTCTGTAGATAAGATTTCTGACCCCGAAATTGAAACTTGGAATTTACGACGACAATATAAGCTCAACCAGACTGATATAGAAACTGATAGCTAAGGCCCTTCCGTAAGCATAGTTGGCCACCATTTTGAAACCACTGGCGATAGAGCCACCAAACGCAGTTCAATGGTAACACTTCAGACACAAATATGTCGCATTAGGAGAGAAGGACTTTCTTACCCATAGCTAAATTAAGACACTCAATATAAATATTTTATTACATATTAACCAATCTAGTATAAAACTACCAATTGCATTCAGTAAAAATGCTTGACCTCAGTTTAATGTTAAACATTGACAGACTTACCAAAAATCACCACTATCATAAATACACACATACACCAGCATACAGATACATTAAGAACCCACCAATAACATCGGACGACAAAATGAACTGGAATCAAGTCCAACCATACAAACTGGCAATAACCACTGATAATACCAACCAACAATAACAAACCAGACCAACCAACTGGCATATAGTCCAGCCATACTAAATGGCAATAACCACTGATGATACCAACTAACAATACCAACTAGATCAACCAACTGGAAACAAGTCCAGCCACACTAACTGGCAATAACCACTGATAATACCAACCAACAATACCAACCAGACCTACAAACTGTGACGATGTACGACGTCGAGTATATTTTCATTACCCATCCCACAGCCTGCCGTGATTCTAGAGCCTGACTAATACACAATGACAGTTAAAATGTTGAACAATTGCTGTAATTGCCGATAGAGACTGAAAACGAAGCCTTTAACATACAAAGAACTTCCAGCCTTACAGGTTTTCATGTGTGTTTGCAAGTTATCGCACCGTAAACATGGTTGTGTCTTCGATCGTAAAAGATGAATGCAAATGACTCAATACGAAAGCAAATATAAATAACTGATACTATTTTATTAAATTATTGATACGGAGGAGCAGTTCCATATTTCATAACTTTATACAAATACACTCTAACAGCTCGCTGGTCAAAAAAAATTTTGAAATTTGAGAAGATATTTACTTTGTTGGGAAAATATCTGTACGGTTATAAGAAAAACGGATAATACCCGTTAACTGTGATGGAAGACGCATATAAAATAACTGATCAGACTAAATGTTTAAACGGCCAGGGGAGAGAGATCAATATCTCAGCTCTGGCATCAGAAGAAAAACTATGATGTTGCGCCTCCACCGATATTTCTTATGCCCTCGGAAGTAGTAATGTTACAAGACCTTGAACTGAGGTACCCATAAGTCGTTTGTATATGTCTACAAATCAGATTTCCAGCCCTACAAACAAGGGACAAATAATTGGGTCGCTGGTGGGCAACTGCGATTCTCTATGAGCTGGGCTTCTGGCTTGTAAGTAAAGCTGTTAAGCACGGTTGCTATCACAATATTTGACATGGAGGTATATCACAAGTGGAGTGAACATCTCTACCAGTCGTAGCGACTGGTATTTTGTAGTGTCGTGATGTTTATCTAGCATGTTGTAGTGTTGTCAGCAAGTGGCTAGTTATATTCACATGTAGCATGTCGGTGTGTTCCTACAACCTGAGGATCGGCTCATCGTCTACCCTGCTTATCATCACCAGGCCTTGCAGTATTGCAAGTCAAAGTCCGGTCTCGCCCTTATTAGCTCCGGTCATTTCATCTTGTGGACTGGAGACGTGGAGTGACTTTAGCCACATTGTTTATCTCGCGAGAGTCGAGATGTCACGTGACCGACAGTCAATAACGAGCGACTGATGTTACCTCAACACAAAATATTTTCCCCAGGAGAGTACTATAGTGGCAGTTATGAGATTGACTCCCATAACTACCACTATAGTTTGTCGAGTGAGGGTGTTTGAGGTGGAAGGGCGTTCAAACTATAATGATAAGTTGGGCCTAGACGCAAACTAAATATCCAATTAATGTAATGGTAAGGGACAATCATCTACTGATATCAGTATTTACCAGCAGGAGCTGGTTTGTGTGCTCTGTCATTGCTACGAGAATCGAAATTTAGCTCTTATATGTAAGAAACACATTTTAAAATCTATTTTCAAAATTTTCTAATATTTATATTATTTGAAATTTTCAAAGTCTCCCATTGTTTCTTATTTTTATACTTTTTTTCATCCCTGGCACCCAATATATTTATTATTACCCCAGATCTGTTGCAATTTTTTCTAAATTTTTCGATTTCAATTTACTTGATGATGAGTTTATATCGTGATCAAGGTCACGCCTTACCAGAATCATAGCGAATGAAAACGTGACCGAAGCAATTCGCAATCCGTCCCATGATCCTATTTCCCAAAATTGACTGTAATAATCTACGAAAACACACACTATTACAAAATTTACACTGCAAATTATTTTCTTAATAAGCTTGTTATGGAAAACAGAAAAAGCATTTACGCAGAAATTTTAAATAAATTAATTTTGTAACTTTATGAAAATCATTTTGTACATATGAGGCATTAACCTGTAGTAATATATTTCATAGTTATGGATATAAGCACAAAATATTGTTTCACATAAAAAAGTTAGTACAGTTAAATATTGAACTTGTGACTCAATGAATTATGTAAGGATATAATTATTGGTACATACCTTTCTTTTAGTTTGAAGAATTTCAGTACAGCTTTTCTGGATGTAATCATGCTCTGATCGCGATAATTTTTTATCCAATGTCGGGTGCTCCTTCAAGAAGGGGCGTAATGCAACGAACCATAGCACTCCCACAGAACCTGTAACATTTGATAATAGACGTTACCTGGAACTGATAAAGGTAATATTAGAATCCAAAAAGGTGAGAGAATTCTGAGAAACAAGGTCTTATATGTTTGATAAAATTAAGTTATCAATCAAGATTTTGTCAAAGTTGAGTTTATGTCTCACTAGGAAAGGCGAAGTTTATTATTCGGTTACGTGCATCCAAAGAGTAAAATCGTTTAAAATGTGCCGACCTTTGGCAGCCGCTTTAAATATGCGGTGATTTTCCGAACGTATGGTGTCAAAATGATTTCATGTCCGTGAAAATAATGCACATTGTAAACTACAATAACTCTATCTAAGTCTGTGACAGAGTCGAGCACTATACCTCGGAATTGTCTGAGTGAGAAAGTGTAACAGAAAAGTTTCTCCGGTTAAGTTCATGAAATTAGGTAGTAGCTCATCATGGCCCACTAAAAACATGTGAGACACCGAATAAAGCCATTTTACCAGTGGCACCCACAGAGCAGAGTTCAGAGAAAACNACCAACCAACAATAACAAACCAGACCAACCAACTGGCATCAAGTCCAGCCATACTAAATGGCAATAACCACTGATAATACCAACCAACAATACCAATCAGACAAACCAACCGAAAAATAGTCCAGCCATACTAACTGGCAATAACCACTGATGNTACCAACCAACAATACCAATCAGACAAACCAACCGAAAAATAGTCCAGCCATACTAACTGGCAATAACCACTGATGATACCAACTAACAATACCAACTAGATCAACCAACTGGAAACAAGTCCAGCCACACTAACTGGCAATAACCACTGATAATACCAACCAGACCTACAAATTGTGCCGATGTACGACGTCGAGTATATTTTCATTACCCATCCCACAGCCTGCCGTGATTCTAGAGCCTGACTAAAACACAATGACAGTTAAAATGTTGAACAATTGCTGTAATTGCCGATAGAGACTGAAAACGAAGCATTTAACATACAAAGGATTTGCAGCCTTACAGGTTTTCACGTGTGTTTGCAAGTTATCGCACCGTAAACATGGTTGTGTCTTCGATCGTAAAAGATGAATGCAAATGACTCAATACGAAAGCAAATATAAATAACTGATGCTATTTTATAAAATTATTGATACGGAGGAGCAGTTCCATATTTCATAACTTTATACAAATACACTCTAACAGCTCGCTGGTCAAAAATTTTTTTGAAATTTGAAAAGTTATTTACTTTGTTGGGAAAATATCTGTATGGTTATAAGAAAAACGGATAATACCCGTTAACTGTGATGGAAGACGCATATAAAATAACTGATCAGACTAAATGTTTAAACGGCCAGGGGAGAGAGATCAATATCTCAGCTCTGGCATCAGAAGAAAAACTATGATGTTGCGCCTCCACCGATATTTCTTATGCCCTCGGAAGTAGTAATGTTACGAGACCTTGAACTGAGGTACCCATAAGTCGTTTGTATATGTCTACAAATCAGATTTCCAGCCCTACAAACTAGGGACAAATAATTGGGTCGCTGGTGGGCAACTGCGATTCTCTATGAGCTGGGCTTCTGGCTTGTAAGTAAAGCTGTTAAGCACGGTTGCTATCACAATATTTGACATGGAGGTATATCACAAGTGGAGTGAACATCTCTACCAGTCGTAGCGACTGGTATTTTGTAGTGTCGTGATGTTTATCTAGCATGTTGTAGTGTTGTCAGCAAGTGGCTAGTTATATTCANTGGGCTTCTGGCTTGTAAGTAAAGCTGTTAAGCACGGTTGCTATCACAATATTTGACATGGAGGTATATCACAAGGGGAGTGAACATCTCTACCAGTCGTGGCGACTGGTATTTTGTAGTGTCGTGATGTTTATCTAGCATGTTGTAGTGTTGTCAGCAAGTGGCTAGTTATATTCANTGGGCTTCTGGCTTGTAAGTAAAGCTGTTAAGCACGGTTGCTATCACAATATTTGACATGGAGGTATATCACAAGTGGAGTGAACATCTCTACCAGTCGTAGCGACTGGTATTTTGTAGTGTCGTGATGTTTATCTAGCATGTTGTAGTGTTGTCAGCAAGTGGCTAGTTATATTCACATGTAGCATTTCGGTGTGTTCCTACAACCTGAGGATCGGCTCATCGTCTACCCTGCTTATCATCACCAGGCCTTGCAGTATTGCAAGTCAAAGTCCGGTCTCGCACTTATTAGCTCCGGTCATTTCATCTTGTGGCCTGGAGACGTGGAGTGACTTTAGCCACATTGTTTATCTCGCGAGAGTCGAGATGTCACGTGACCGACAGTCAATAACGAGCGACTGATGTTACCTCAACTCAAAATATTTTCCCCAGGAGAGTACTATAGTGGCAGTTATGAGATTGACTCCCATAACTACCACTATAGTTTGTGGAGTGAGGGTGCTTGAGGTGGAAGGGCGTTCACACTATAATGATAAGTTGGGCCTAGACGCAAACTAAATATCCAATTAATGTAATGGTGAGGGACAATCATCTACTGATATCAGTATTTACCAGCAGGAGCTGGTTTGTGTGCTCTGTCATTGCTACGAGAATCGAACTTTAGCTCTTATATGTAAGAAACACATTTTTAAATCTATTTTCAAAATTTTCTAATATTTATATTATTTTAAATTTTCAAAGTCTCCCATTGTTTCTTATTTTTATACTTTTTATCATCCCTGGCACCCAATATATTTATTATTACCCCAGATCTGTTGCAATTTTTTCTAAATTTTTCGATTTCAATTTACTTGATGATGAGTTTATATCGTGATCAAGGTCACGCCTTACCAGAATCATAGCGAATGAAAACGTGACCGAAGCAATTCGCAATCCGTCCCATGATCCTATTTCCCAAAATTGACTGTAATAATCTACGAAAACAGACACTATTACAAAATTTATACTGCAAATTATTTTCTTAATAAGCTTGTTATGGAAAACAGAAAAAGCATGTACGCAGAAATTTTAAATATATTAATTTTGTAACTTTATGAAAATCATTTTGTACATATGAGGCATTAACCTGTAGTTATATATTTCATAGTTATGGATATAAGCACAAAATATTGTTTCACATAAAAAAGTTAGTACAGTTCAATATTGAACTTGTGACTCAATGAATTATATAAGGATATAATTATTGGTGCATACCTTTCTTTTAGTTTGAAGAATTTCAGTACAGCTTTTCTGGATGTAATCATGTTCTGAACACGATAATTTTTTATCCAATGTCGGGTGCTCCTTCAAGAAGGGGCGTAATGCAACGAACCATAGCACTCCCACAGAACCTGTAACATTTGATAATAGACGTTACCTGGAACTGATAAAGGTAATATTAGAATCCAAAAAGGTGAGAGAATTCTGAGAAACAAGGTCTTATATGTTTGATAAAATTAAGTTATCAATCAAGATTTTGTCAAAGTTGAGTTTATGTCTCACTAGGAAAGGCGAAGTTTATTATTCGGTTACGTGCATCCAAAGAGTAAAATCGTTTAAAATGTGCCGACCTTTGGCAGCCGCTTTAAATATGCGGTGATTTTCCGAACGTATGGTGTCAAAATGATTTCATGTCCGTGAAAATAATGCACATTGTAAACTACAATAACTCTATCTAAGTCTGTGACAGAGTCGAGCACTATACCTCGGAATTGTCTGAGTGAGAAAGTGTAACAGAAAAGTTTCTCCGGTTAAGTTAATGAAATTAGGTAGTAGCTCATCATAGCCCACTAAAAACATGTGAGACACCGAATAAAGCCATTTTACCAGTGGCACCCACAGAGCAGAGTTCAGAGAAAACNGCCCACTAAAAACATGTGAGACACCGAATAAAGCCATTTTACCAGTGGCACCCACAGAGCAGAGTTCAGAGAAAACGCAACATTCCTTGCCGACACTATCGACAAGCATTTTCCCAGCTGGATGAGTTTGATAGAGACCGTATCTTCGGCCTCCGAGAGACAGGTAAGGCGTTTTGACACACTCTTCACCACATGAACTGTTATGCCTAAAATGTTAGTGAGTTTTGGATGCATTGGGAACAGGATGGTACACATGCCTGTTGAGAAGACTCGGGTCGACACCGGCATATCCGTGCAATCCAACCGTAGTAAACGCAAATGTGACCCATGTTGGGCTATGATACTGTGTGTAAACCTTCGTTGTACTGGCGTAAATCGTTCATAATGATTAATTTTATTTGCATGTGAGTGTAATTAAATTATCTAATCACATGGCCCTTGACCCCAGGCACTATAGTTTTCTGTTTGTGCATTCCCAAGTGTGATGCAGAGCAGTAGCAGTCTGGTCAGTTGAAGCGGTCTACAGGTTGCATGCAGAGTTAAATGATTACAATGAGTTCATCATATATGTTTGGCAAGGCAGACGGGTTTCATTGCCCGAGCGTATTCTCCATCCTCCCGCACTGCTTCAGAACTCCGATGATTATGGCAGTAAACAGTAATTTTTCATCTTCTGGTCTTCCGTGTTTTCCTAATCACTTTTTTTTTTTTTTGGCTTTCTTCCAGTTTGCTCAGTTTAAACTATCATCTTATCTTATAAGTATTACTTTGACTACTGTCATGAAATCTACCTGAATACAACCTTATGGGTAATCGGATCTCTCTCTCTCTGCCTTTGGTCATAATACTCCCATGTATTGCCCACCTTTGTGGTAAATCCCTTCAATATCTTGTGAATATTTTCATCATCAGTTATAACCGCTGTCAGTTATAATTGCAGTCCTCGCTCAGCCAACTGCTGTAACCACATTCGTCTATATTATAAACTCTTGATAGTTCTCAAGACATAGGAGAGATGACTAAGCCAATATTCTGCAACATAATTTTAAATTTATAAGGCCAGTATAAAGTAAGTTTACCGATTGTAGTCGTTCGTAGTTATCCACTTTATCTTCATCTTTCTGCTACACTTGGCAAACGATTAAATGTTACTCTTCCTTTATCTGAATAGTCCCATCTTTCTTGTCATTTCTTTGAGATGACTTGCCTGAGCACCATTGTTTCTTCATCAATAATTCTACTCAATCTGGCCTGTTCTGCAGTAAGTCATATATCATGTACCATCACATCCACAGACAAGAGACCAACCAGTACAAGATGTGACTCATTGGGCACTAGACTGTATACTGTTACCACTTCTAGCAGTACCGCCCTCTGAGAGCAGAAGAGCTTAATTTTGTTGCAATGCCAAATAAAAACTGTTATTCCACTTAACTCTACCAGACGCAATTATTAATTCAATCACTGCATTGTATATCCTCCGCAATGTGACAATATTTTAGTCCATATTTGTATTTTCAGTGAATCTTAACTTATGGGAAAATACCGCAGCTTTTTAATCCACTTGTTGGAAGTGACCAAAAAATATCACCCTTTTAAACCAGCATGACTACTAGATAATAGCAGTCAGGAACATAATGGAACGCCCGTACATTAAATCTTACTACTTGTGGTCACTATATTTTTTTATTTCAACAGCATAATCATTGTATTAGACGAGAATCTAAATTTTTGATTCTTATCCTATTGAGAGATTCTTCTCATGATCTCCATGGCTTTCTCCTCCAGTTGTCTTCTGGCTCTTCTAGACAACAAAAAAAGGCCGTCCTCTGCGTAACCGGTTATCCCACGTGCTTGTGGAATAGACAACTCCAGCAAGACATTGAATTGGATGTTCCATTGCATCGGTCCAAGGACCGATACAATGAAACAGTCCTTTGTCAACATCTAATTCACTTGAGCATTCTTCGTAGAACATAAACTGAGAGTGTCACTGAGGTAATCCAGCAATACTCTTTAAATGTTAGCTGGACACTGCTTCCTCTTTAGCTGCCAAATACCTCCATCTACCTGGCATTAATAATTTTAGCTGTATACTGCTTCCTCTTTAACTTCCATATACCTCTGTCCACATGGCATTATCAATATTAGCTGGACACTACTTCCTCTTCTGCCACATAACTCATTCCACATGGCATTATATATTTTAGCTGGACACTGCTTCCTCTGTAGCTGCCACATACCTACATCCACTTGGCATTAATAATATTAGATGGACACAGCTTCTTCTTTAGCTGCCACATACCTACGTCCACCAAGCATTATCAATATTAGCTGGACACTAACACCTCTTTAGCTGCCATATACCTCAATCCACCACACATTATCAATATTAGCTGTACACTGCTTCTAATTCAGCTGCCACATATCTCCGTCCACCAGGCATTATCAATATAAGCTAAGCACTACTTCCTCTTTAGCTGCCACATACCTCCATTCACCTGGCATTATCAATATAAGCTTTAAGCTGCTTCCATTATGGTTGCCTTATTCCTCCGTCCACCTTGCATAAACAATTTTAGCTGTAGACCGCTTCCTCTTTAGTCGCAACATTCCTCCGTCCACCTGGAATTATCAATACAAGCTGGACACTGCTTCCTCTTTGGGTACCACACACCTCCATCCACCTGGCATTATCAATGTTAGCTGTACACTGATTCCATTTTGGCTGCCACATTCCTCCATCCACTTGGCATTATCAAAATTAGCTGGTTACTGCTTCCACTTTAGCTGCCACATAAAAACATCCACCTGGCATTAACTATATTAGATGGACACTGCTTCTTCTTAAGCTGGTACATTCCTCTGTCCACTAAGCATTATCAATATTAGCTGGACACTGCTTCCTCTTTAGCTACCACATAACTCCATCTACCTGACATTATCAATATTATCTGTATTCTACTTCCATTTTGGCTTCCACATACCACCGTCCACCAGGCATTATCAATATTAGCTGGACACTGCTTCCTCTAAATTTACCACATACTTCCGTCCACCAAGCATTATCAATATTAGCCCGTCAATACATCCTATTTAGCTGCTACATACCTCACCCACCAGGAATTATCAATATTACCTTGACACTACATCCTCTTTAGCTGCTACATATCTCCATCCACCAGGCATTATCAATATTAGCTGGACACTGCTTCCTCTTTAGCTGCCACATACCTCCGTCCACCTGGCATTATCAATATTAGCTGAAGACTGTTTCCTCTTTAGCTGCTACATACCTCCATCCCCCAGGCATTATGAATATTAGCTGGACACTGCTTCCTCTTTAGTTACCACATACTTCCGTCCACCAGGCATTATCTTTATTAGCTGGACACATCTTCCTCTTTAGCTTCCACATACCGCCATCCACCTGGCATTATCAATATTACCTGGACACTGCTTCCCCTTTAGCTTCCACATACCTCCATCCACCAGGCATTTTCAATATTACCTGGACACTGCTTCTCCTTTAGCTGCTACATACCTCCACCCACCAGGCATTATAAATATTAGCTGGACACTACTTCCTCTTTAGCTGCTACATATCTCCATCCACCAGGCATTATCAATATGACCTGGCCACTGCTTTCTCTTTAGCTACCACATACCACCGTCCTCAAGTCATTATACAAATTCCTTGCTATACGCAAAATGATAGCCTGAACATATTAGTCTTCACACTTAGTGACAGCTTTCCTTACATCAGGTAGAGAAAAATCCGTACCACACACATTCCTCAAGCGATAGTGCTTCTCATTCAGCATACCAATTCGGTCAAGAGCAGCCACAAACTTTATAATAATTAGCTTTTCCTAGATCTTGCCCAGCACCGGAAGAGGTTTCAGCGGCCTGTACGGCTTAGATTCCGCGGGATCTTTGACATCACCCACCAAGGTCGACAACCTGTGGCAGAGGTTGAATTAGTTTNGTACGGCTTAGATTCCGCGGGATCTTTGACATCACCCACCAAGGTCGACAACCTGTGGCAGAGGTTGAATTAGTTTAGTTTTCTTTTATTATAATATAAGTCATGAATTTTTTAAGATTTTTTTTGGGTCCCCACACCAGAAATATTTTCAGCTTTAAATGCTGCTATTTTCTGTATTTTGGCCGATGTGAAATAAATACTTTAAAAATTAAACCACAGAGTTTGTAAAGTTCAAACTGACTGTCGTATTAAACCATGTTTAAAGCACACCAGGGATACTAAAAGTTAAACGAACATTCTAACCAACAGTTGTAAAATTAATAAATTAACATTTAATGAAAAGACTGTACTAATATTTTTTTATTGTCTTTTTTTTGTTAGCTTCATAGTCGGTGAAATTTAAATTTCAAAACTAGGTATTTAATTTTGCAAACAAAATCCGTTTGCCTTGATTACCATTTTGTTAACAAAAAATGGCAACTGGAATACAGCCTTGCAGTGAATCCAGCGAGGGCTGTAATTGTACTGAGTAAATGTGATACTAGCTTACTTCATAATGTAATTTTAACTAAGTTTTTTGACTGAGATAGTTGAAATTTTTTATTATCAGCAAATGNACTAGCTTACTTCATAATGTAATTTTAACTAAGTTTTTTGACTGAGATAGTTGAAATTTTTTATTATCAGCAAATAGTTTTTTTTTTGCAAATACAGCCTAGACAATATTCGTTTTAATGCAACGTACGTGCGAATAACATAAAGCTATGCCTATCTGTGTCATACCTGCACAGTAGAATATGGCCTCCCAGCCGCAGTAGAAGCCTATGGCACTGGACGCAGCGACAGTAGCTGCATGGCCCCATTGAGATCCAGACACCACCAACGCGAATATCGAACTACGTTCATGCAGAGGTATCCACCTCGACAGAAGAATCTCCATGCCTGGGTCGAGAATACCCTGCAGGGAAAACATTCTCTCAACTCTTTCGTCACAAGAAGTTTTGTATAGAAGATGTGTCACATGATTCCTTGTATCATACGTATTTATCACTCTGAACGATGAACGTATTTTTCATCTCGGTACCAGTAAGGGAATATGCACGTTAACTTAGTATAGTATATTCGCCTTTCTTCACACTTTTTGTATCAATACTTTGAATAATAACGACATGTATGCTGTGATTGGTTGTTTCCTGATGGCCATATTACAAGCGTTTTATACTTGTCTTAACATGAANTGGCCATATTACAAGCGTTTCATACTTGTCTTAACATGAAAGTACCTTAATTATGGTGAAATGTAACTTGTACTTATATTCTATCTATAAATTGCAATATTTGATTTATAATTAATATGAACAAATATAGGTAGAATATGGTGTGTTGGTTATGCCTAGCAAGAAATATGGAAACGATTGTAACACTGAGTGCGCAAGATGCTTTGCGTTGTCCTTTCGGTGTAATTTCCAAGACCTGATTAATCTTTGTTTGCATGACGCGGAGGAATATTCTGGAAGTACATCTAATCAGGGCTTTAGAATTGTTGGAAGTAACCGTGAATGAACTATACATGAGCAGCGTAAACTCATACTAACCATATTTACTTACATTTACCTAAATTCTAAGAACTGATAAGTTGCAACTTCTCGTTTGGTATAGAGGACGGAGAAAGTTATTTAAGGAATAGGGTTTAGGGAAGGAATGGGAAGGGATCCGTCATGGCCAAGGTGTTTTCTACTAATATTAGGAAGGTAAACATTTTTAGTTTGAGAAATAACATTTTTTGCTAATAGGTAAGGGCTAGTGTCGCATCTCTACCAGATTATTCAGTATATTCTACAAAAAAAAAAAAAATTAAATGCAGTAATAATGAATCAATTATAAAATATATACTAAAATATGTGTCATCTTTCTCTTCTATTAATCACGTAGCTAATGATTTAAATTTTATGTAACCTCTTTGAAACACTAGGGCTTATCTAGCGGCGGAAATGTTCACTATGCAAACATTTTACGTAAGAAAACTCGTTTTTTTCCTAACGTAAGTATAATTAACCTCAGCCATGTCCGTCGTTAATGAATCATATCAGCATTCGCCTGGAGTGATTTCGAGAAACCATGAAAAACTGAAATCAGGATGGAGGGACTGGGATTCGAACCCCGGTTCTCCCTAATCGAGTCCAAAAAATTTACCACTGCAACACCTGGCTCGGTCACAGATCATGGAAATAGTCCCATTAAATACCTCTATTATTTTTCTATTCGGTCCTCAGCACAACATTTCTCACACCAAACTAGACATCACGTGAAATATCTACCACGAATAAGTCATGAGGACAGCAACCAATATCGTATGGTTGGCCTCTCTCTACTCCGGATGTTGTGAAGACCAAGAGGTGACTCTACAAAACAATCAATGAATATTTAATAAACATTTAGTTACGTCAGATACCATTAGACAGCAGTGATCAGCCTCACTGATGACAGTGGTACTGCTTCATCAGTCTTCTGTAGCAACACAGCACTGGGAAGACAATAATAACACACGCCACGAGGATGCGACAANCTCGGTCACAGATCATGGAAATAGTCCCATTAAATACCTCTATTATTTTTCTATTCGGTCCTCAGCACAACATTTCTCACACCAAACTAGACATCACGTGAAATATGTACCACGAATAAGTCATGAGGACAGCAACCAATATCGTCTGGTTGTCCTCTCTCTACTCCGGATGTTGTGAAGACCAAGAGGTGACTCAACAAAACAATCAATGAATATTTAATAAACATTTAGTTACGTCAGATGCCATTGGACAGCAGTGATCAGCCTCACTGATGACAGTTGNACTAGCTTACTTCATAATGTAATTTTAACTAAGTTTTTTGACTGAGATAGTTGAAATTTTTTATTATCAGCAAATGGTTTTTTTTTTGCAAATACAGCCTAGACAATATTCGTTTTAATGCAACGTACGTGCGAATAACATAAAGCTATGCCTATCTGTGTCATACCTGCACAGTAGAATATGGCCTCCCAGCCGCAGTGAAAGCCTATGGCACTGGACGCAGCGACAGTAGCTGCATGGCCCCATTGAGATCCAGACACCACCAACGCGAATATCGAACTTCTTTCATGCAGAGGTATCCACCTCGACAGAAGAATCTCCATGCCTGGGTCGAGAATACCCTGCAGGGAAAACATTCTCTCAACTCTTTCGTCACAAGAAGTTTTGTATAGATCATGTGTCACATGATTCCTTGTATCATTTGTATTTATCACTCTGAACAATGAACTTATTTTTCATCTCGGTACCAGTAAGGGAATATGCACGTTAACTTACTATAGTATATTCGCCTTTCTTCACACTTTTTGTATCAATACTTTGAAAAATCACGACATGTATGCTGTGATTGGTTGTTTCCTGATGGCCATATTACAAGCGTTTTATACTTGTCTTAACATGAAAGTACCTTATTTATGGTGAAATTGAACTTGCACTTATATTCTATCTATAAATTGCAATATTTGATTTATAATTAATATGAACAAATATAGGTAGAATATAGTGTGTTGGTTATGCCTAGCAAGAAATATANCAATATTTGATTTATAATTAATATGAACAAATATAGGTAGAATATAGTGTGTTGGTTATGCCTAGCAAGAAATATAGAAACGATTGTAACACTGAGTGCGCACGAATGCTTTGCGTTGTCCTTTCGGTGTAATTTCCAAGACCTGATTAATCTTTGTTTGCATGACGCGGAGGAATATTCTGGAAGTACATCTAATCAGGGCTTTAGAATTGTTGGAAGTAACCGTGAATGAACTATACATGAGCAGCGTAAACTCATACTAACCATATTTACTTACATTTACCTAAATTCTAAGAACTGATAAGTTGCAACTTCTCGTTTGGTATAGAGGACGGAGAAAGTTATTTAAGGAATAGGGTTTAGGGAAGGAATGGGAAGGGATCCGTCATGGCCAAGGTGTTTTCTACTAATATTAGGAAGGTAAACATTTTTAGTTTGAGAAATAACATTTTTTGCTAATAGGTAAGGGCTAGTGTCGCATCTCTACCAGATTATTCAGTATATTCTACAAAAAAAAAAAAAATTAAATGCAGTAATAATGAATCAATTATAAAATATCTACTAAAATATGTGTCATCTTTCTCTTCTATTATTCACGTAGCTATTGATTTAAATTTTATGTAACCTCTTTGAAACACTAGGGCTTATCTAGCGGCGGAAATGTTCACTATGCAAACATTTTACGTAAGAAAACTCGTTTTTTTCCTAACCTAAGTATAATTAACCTCAGCCATGTCCGTCGTTAATGAATCATATCAGCATTCGCCTGGAGTGATTTCGAGAAACCATGAAAAACTGAAATCAGGATGGAGGGACTGGGATTCGAACCCCGGTTCTCCCTAATCGAGTCCAAAAAATTTACCACTGCAACACCTGGCTCGGTCACAGATCATGGAAATAGTCCCATTAAATACCTCTATTATTTTTCTATTCGGTCCTCAGCACAACATTTCTCACACCAAACTAGACATCACGTGAAATATGTACCACGAATAAGTCATGAGGACAGCAACCAATATCGTCTGGTTGTCCTCTCTCTACTCCGGATGTTGTGAAGACCAAGAGGTGACTCAACAAAACAATCAATGAATATTTAATAAACATTTAGTTACGTCAGATGCCATTGGACAGCAGTGATCAGCCTCACTGATGACAGTTGTACTGCTTCATCAGTCTTCTGTAGCAACACAGCACTGGGAAGACAATAATAACACAAGCCACGAGGATGCGACCAATCCCAGAAGAACCTATTATGTTGGAGCGTTATAGCTGTTTAACTGTTTCCCACATTTACAGTGATCAGCCTCACNCCCTGCACATGTATTAAACACTTTGATTACACATGCTTATTTAAATGCCGTGTTCATACCTCAAATATTCCTTCAAATATGCGAAGAGCAATAAGGGCGTAGAGATGAATGGGAGCTACAACTGGCGTGAGCAATGTCGTGAGTGATGTCAAGAGGACACCATAACCATATACATTGGCACCACCATACTTTACAGCCAGGACTCCTCCGGCTATATTCGTTAAGACGTAGCCGTAGTAGAAAGCACTGAGCAGGAAACNCTTAAATTATTACAAAACGTGTACATTATGTAAACATTTTATAAGTTATTGTAGAGACGTATCTGTACATACATTGACTTCAGTTACCTCTACGAAAATACGTTTGTTTTTATATTATAATTTCAAATGTATTAATAAAAGTGAAATTGTATTTTAATGCACAGATTTATATAATTATGATATAAGTTTTTAGTTGTNTTCAAATGTATTAATAAAAGTGAAATTGTATTTTAATGCACAGATTTATATAATTATGATATAAGTTTTTAGTTGTACAAAAATTATAAATTCTCTGATTAAAAAAAATTACAAATGTATATGTTTACATTAAATATACATATTACGTACGCAAACAGCGTTTATAAATATTCGAAGCAATATGTGTTACCTAATATATATTTAGTAAATTTTGTTAAGTACATTTGGTTAGAAATCCATTAAAAACGACCATTCATCAAATTATATGTAAACAAATAATTCTTAAGAAAATTGAAATCATTTATGAGTGATAACAGTTGTTTGGGGATAACCCACTCTGAAAGAGTCAGCAAACATATATGTTTTATTCAACTTAGTTGTAAACTTAATATTCTACAAAATATACAATTTATGAGGCNAGAGTCAGCAAACATATATGTTTTATTCAACTTAGTTGTAAACTTAATATTCTACAAAATATACAATTTATGAGGCTTAATGACAAAACTGTATCGGTCTTTCAAGAGCCCAGCCAAAATTCTGAAACGCATTTGATGTGGGAGCTTTACAGCCACTGAGTACGCGAGACGTATATGTAAAAGACCAAGCAACATGACTCGTATAACAAATGAGCGCAGTCACTTGCTGAGTAAATACACTGTACTTACNAGAGTCAGCAAACATATATGTTTTATTCAACTTAGTTGTAAACTTAATATTCTACAAAATATACAATTTATGAGGTTTAATGACAAAACTGTATCGGTTTTTCAAGAGCCGAACAGAAATTCTGAAACACATTTGATGTGGGATCTTTAAAGCCACTTAGTACGCGAGACGTATATGTAAAAGACCAAGCAACATGACTCGTTATATAACAAATGAGCGCAGTTACTTGCTGAGTAAATACACTGTACTTACTTGTACTTTTGTCCCGTTCTCGTTGGTTATTGTATAGTTTTCCGTCATCGCGAACACTGCGACAGTCATGTTTGAACGTAATACAGCTTTAACAATGAATCCAAGGAAGATGATAGTTACAACAACATATCTTCTTCGTCTCCAGATTTTCCATCTTGATCCGAGACCATCATCGAATATTTTATCTTGGCTAGAAGGAAAAATATGAGCTTTTATTATTTCAAACTAATAACACAAGATAGTGATTCTTCATTGCCAAGTAATATTGGTTAAATTACTTGGTTTCTGCTCTATGTTACTTTACACCTAGCTGGTTTGTAGTGCAAGGTGCGGTTAATTGGATGGCTTAAAAAAATCCCGAATAAAAAATCATTTTAGTACAGAGCATTATTTCAAGCACAAAAATAGAATATTGTTTTGCCTTTCAATAGAAAATAAATAATTTTAATTTAATGACATTCAAATACTGAAATTGAGAAAATCAGAATTACCCGCTAGATGGAAATTTAAGAAATTTCGAGGGGCTATTTGGTTAAGATGGTGGGATAGTTAGGATAGCTATGAATAAATTATATTANTTACTTTACACCTAGCTGGTTTGTAGTGCAAGGTGCGGTTAATTGGATGGCTTAAAAAAATCCCGAATAAAAAATAATTTTAGTACAGAGCATTATTTCAAGCACAAAAATAGAATATTGTTTTGCCTTTCAATAGAAAATAAATAATTTTAATTTAATGAAATTCAAATACTGAAATTGAGAAAATCAGAATTACCCGCTAGATTGAAATTTAAGAAATTTCGAGGGGCTATTTGGTTAAGATGGTGGGATAGTTAGGATAGCTATGAATAAATTATATTANGAAATTTAAGAAATTTCGAGGGGCTATTTGGTTAAGATGGTGGGATAGTTAGGATAGCTATGAATAAATTATATTATGGTTAAAAAAATTGTAATATTTAAACATTTTGTACAGGACAAGAGTGGAAAAAATAAAAGTGAAATTTAAAAAGAATTACCACTTACGGCTTATTGAAAAACAACATTAATTGTTTGTACGAATAGTACTTCGTTCCTTTCACCACAAAATTAGTTTACAAGCATTTGCCACAGATAAATGGCTTCCTTCCTTCAGCTCCAACGCACTTATAATGGCACCATACATCACAGTTCTGGCAGAGAATGAAATCACCTTCTAGNTCCTTCCTTCAGCTCCAACGCACTTATAATGGCACCATACATCACAGTTCTGGCAGAGAATGAAATCACCTTCTATGGTAGATGGCTTCTTCACAATATGAGGACAGTGCAGTTGAACGTTTTACCTTTTCAACTTTTGCGACGGAGCTGTTCTTCTTGCTGTAACTAGATTGAGGTTGTTTCCCTCTTATTTCTAAGTCTTGCTTTGCCTTGACAACTTCTACATTCTGTGGCGATGTGCTCTGGTAAGCTCTTGGCTCTTTCAAGCTCTTCTTTTGATTACATTCTTCTCAGGACTGTGAAGAACGTCTCGAACTTGTGTTTCCGCAGTGACGCAGGCAGAGGCCAGAGAAGTGTTTGGCATAGTCTGTTGACCTTGAATTCTTTCTTCGTTCTGCACGTCATTAGATGTTGTCATTGGCAGTGGAATGTGAATATTCCTGTGCAGGCAAACTCATCAGCTGCTCGTCCAACAGCTGCTGCTTAGTTTCCGTACAGAGAATGAGACCTGCGTCACCGCGTGTAGCGTCAGGCTTCCTCTAATTAAGACTTTGAGCCTGCAAAACCAAGACACAATATTACCGCGCCATTTTGTTCTCTTCCCAAGATTGTGCTACCTCAATGTGACATTTCAAGGCATAAGAATATGATGCTATACGAAGTTATTTCTGAGTCGGGCCAAATCCACGGCTTTCAATAGATTAAGAAGATCAGCAAGGGACTTGTCAATTTCGTTTGTGAAAACCGAAGGATGGCCTAAAAATACTCCCTTGCTTGGTGCAGGTGCTATATTTTGTTAGCCATTAAGCTCATTTCTTTTTGCCTGAACGTTTGCATACAAGGTTGTATATGGTAATTTGCATAGTTAACTTGCTCATAGTAAAGACACATCGCCCTTAACAACAGAGGTTACTGCGAANTCCTTCCTTCAGCTCCAACGCACTTATAATGGCACCATACATCACAGTTCTGGCAGAGAATGAAATCACCTTCTAGGGTAGATGGCTTCTTCACAATATGAGGACAGTGCAGTTGAACGTTTTACCTTTTCATTTTTTGCGACGGAGCTGTTATTCTTGCTGTAGCTAGATTGAGGTTGTTTCCCTCTTATTTCTAAGTCTTGCTTTGCCTTGACAACTTCTACTTTCTGTGGTGAAGTGCTCTGGTAAGCTCTTGGCTATTTTCAAGCTCTTCTTTTGATTACATTCTTCTCAGGACTGTGAAGAACGTCTCGAACTTGTGTTTCCGCAGTGACGCAGGCAGAGGCCAGAGAAGTGTTTGGCATAGTCTGTTGACCTTGAATTCTTTCTCCGTTCTGCACGTCATTAGATGTTGTCATTGGCAGTGGAATGTGAATATTCCTGTGCAGGCAAACTCATCAGCTGCTCGTCCAACAGCTTCTGCTTAGTTTCCGTACAGAGAATGAGACCTGTGTCACCGCGTGTAGCGTCAGGCTTCCTCAAATTAAGACTTTGAGCCTGCAAAACACAAGACACAGTCTCTAGGCGCCATTTTGTTCTCTTCCCAAGCATGTGCTACCTCAATGCCACATTTCAAGTAATAAGAATATAATGATATACGAAGTTACTTCTGAGTCAGGCCAAATCTATGGCTTTCAATAGATTAAGAAGATCAGCAAGGGACTTGTTAATTTCGTTTGTGAAAACCGAAGGATGGCCTAAAAATACTCCCTTGCTTAGTGCAGGTGCTATATTTTGTTAGCCATTAAGCTCATTTCTTTTGCCTGAACGTTTGCATACAAGGTTGTATATGGTAATTTGCATAGTTAACTTGCTCATAGTAAAGACACATCGCCCTTAACAACAGAGGTTACTGCGAATTCCAGTTCTTCATTCTCCCACTGCAGCAGTAGGTTACTCCTTTTATAATGTCTTACCATCTGAATGTAATAACAAAGATATTATTTTCAGTACGTGAGAACAATAAGTACAAAACTGTGTAGTATCAGAATAGCCCCTCGAATTGCTGACCTAATAGCCCCGCAAGACACGAAGTAACGTGCCTGGACGTAGTTCTTATTCCCAACAATAGAAAGCGCTGTAATGCAGGTTGCGGAGCAGCAAGAAACTGAGGATGCGTCCGTCATATAAATAAATGCGATAGTAGACATACGGAAACTCTTAAAGCTCACGTTCTGACACTAAACAATAACATGCCATGCTGATTACTTACCTTCAATAAGAAAAAATATTAACCTTTCTTCGGGACATCAGCACTTCTACAATTCAAACCGCACATGTATTGCAACACTCAAACCTCCACTCTGTCGCATGGAAAACCACATGTCGTCTTTACTTGCCACGCAGAATGCGCAAAACCTTAGCACTACCCAAAAGGACACGCTATCTGAATGACCATAATGTACGCTAGTCAAAATGCATATAATCATACTAGGTTACATAAAAAATTAGAGAAAGTTTAACAAAGGTTTTTACTTACTTCTCAATAAATGTCTCCATTTCAGCAAACGAAGATTCATGCTCATTGACGCCTTTACTATTATCTTGCTGCAGACGGTTCATTTCTGGTATGATGGTTTTGATATTGAATCTTGTAAAGTGCGAAAATGCCCACAGAATCTGAAATTCTCATTTATCAGACTTGATCACTGTTGCTTCTTAAAGTAGTGTAGATTGAAATCAAATAATTATTATGAATGGAGAAATAACAGAACATGACATGTCCTTTAGTATTCTGTAGACCCGGCAAGAAAGAGCACATTATTTAGATCTGCTACCATGTTACTTAAGAATTGTATGCATAGTTGATATGTCTGTGTTCGAGTCACCTGAGATTACACTCTCACTTAAAAGTTAGTTTCTTGGGTAATACTGAGAGGACAACTGAAAACTGAGTAAAGTATTTGCGTACCAAATAATTAAAACAGATAGTATTTTTTGCAAAGGCACACTTAAAATTGAAAACACACAGCTATGCATACTGCCCCCAGCGCTGTATCCAGGAATGGCTGCCAAAATATACAACACATTTAAGGCGCGAATTTTTATAAACACACTTTTTGAATTACGTCCAACTGAAAATATGATTTGTCGAAAATATGTTTACACGCTGCTAATAACTTTACTTAGAGTCATAAAATTATTTTTGTGTTATTATAAACTCTTGTGTGTGGAATTTCATTGTAACCTTTTCACCTGTATATGAGTTGTTACGAGTTGTGATCAGGCCTTAGCTGAGCGGCCTGCCTTATCAAACCGTCACATATTTATCCAGGACACTGGCCATGATTGCTGACATTAGTTACGTAATCGGAAACCACAGAAACCCCCTCCGTTGACTTCCGCCATTTTAATAAGCCTTCAGGATCATGAACAAGGTGGGGACTCGCCAATTAGACTTTACTCAGAATGTGGTTGGTTAAACCTTTATAATTGATATAATTTAATATTTCTGTATATTTGTATATATCCCCCCGCGTATATTCAATCATTTTTATATTGAAATAATATTGTACATCCTTCATGTTATGTAAACCTCTTTCGTATGTTGTCCATTTCATAACTCTTCTAAATAACTTGCTACGCCCCTATAGCCCCTATAAAATATTAAAGAATTGTAATACTAATCATAACAAATGGTGGAGGCTTGGTTCCTTCCTAACCTCTCACTGCCTGGCATCAGCTACTCTACAACCCCCTTCCCCCCTACATTTAAATAAATTCCCCACCCGCCGGCACTAGTTTTCGTAGTAATTATAGCAAAGTTTATTATAACAAACTTTCAGTCACATCCACATTAACATTAAAATGGTTTTCTTGAAAGCAGCAATTCACTTTGGTAATGTAAAATGGTCCACACTTTGGTGTTTATCACTTTTAATTGAAATTAAAGTTGACAACCCGTTATTTTAAATTAGGAAGCAAATAGTATATTCTTGATAATCAAATGTTATTTGACCTTAGATAACTTTGGAATTTCTCGTAATTTTCTAGCCAAATAATTATAATTATAAACAGTTTACCTGACCCATCTAATTCTATTAAATTCAGTAAAGAAGCAAAATTCTTTGTGTGCGCTGAATAAACTTACTGGAAAATATTACTACGAAAGTGATACATAAAGGCAATCCATTTCAATAATGTTCAATTTAAAATCAAAGTAATTTAATAAAAAAAATTTAATTTTATCATATTGTAGAAAGAAACTGCTGTGGGCTGATATAGGAATATAATTTTACTGTGTTTTATTATTCAACATAATATTTAGGTAAGTTCCCTGAAAGGTATAGAAATAATATATGACAGTATAAGGAAAAACATGAGTTAGGCACAAGGGGATGGGGGATCGGAGCGAAGGAGCTGTTCATGCTCTGGCATTCCGGTTGCTCGGCGGCCATTTTCACTCAAACGCTTTCTTTTCCATTGAAACCGACTATTTTCCACTTAAAATAGACTAAATTTGCGTCAGAATTTCACTTTTCCTGACAAAATCTCCCTTTCTCCCTCAAAATATCCCATTTTTTCTCGAAAAGCACCGATTCTTCCAGTTGTAAAAACTATCCCCCCAAAGGCACTTTAAGATACATCGGAGGGATTTTGGGGAATCGTTTTCGAGATAAAGCCGTGGCGTCCATATTGGTTTTATAGACTCAGGGTTTGCCACACGAATACTTAAGGTCCAGGGTCAAGAGTAAGACCTGGCCATCAGACATCTTGGTTCCGTCAGTCTACTGATCCGCCATGTTAGATTTCTGTGATCTAGACCTTGACCTTTGAGCTTGACCCCAGTGACATTTGATCTGAAAACGAAAAAATCGCAGGATTCACCAAAACATTGCGAATTAATTATACAAAAACTACAAAATTTTGTTATAATATTTTATAAAAATTTTATTTAAAAAAAAATTAAATAAAAATTGTAAATGTTTGGGCTAAGAGGATTTAGGGGCCCAGAGCCAACTATCCACCATGTTACGACATTGCCCGGCCACCATATTGAATCCAAGGGACATTGAACATGATTTTTGACATTGACCCCTGTTGACCTTGAACTTTAAACCGAAGAAATCGCTGCAATTATAAAAATTCCCAACGCATTCTGAAAACATTATTTAAAATAATTTTTATAACACTCATTATTTATCAAAAATTTATAAATAATTTAATTTTAAAAAATTATCAAATTATAAAAAGTTTATTAAATAAAAACAACACTTTGGGAGAATCCCTCAGCCCCACGTCCATCATACGACTGACTCTCGTCAATGTTTCTCATTGGTTAATTAGTCGATTCCCTACCACTCCCTCCACCAATGTTTATCATTATTTTATAACATGTGTCCGCTTCACCCCTTAACAGTGTTTTTTTATAGGTTGATTACTCACGCTCGTTCGAACTGCCACCGATGTTTCTCATTGTGTAAGCATCCCCCTCCCCTTCATCGTCATTTATATTCATTCTGTCTAATGTACTCCAACCACCACATTAATTTTTCTGTTTGTCAATTATTTATATTTTAATACGAAAGGGATGCTCGCGTACTGATTATCGATTGATTTTGACGTTAGAGGAACTGTCAATGTTGCCAATATGTTGGTTGTTGCTGACCTTGACCCCAATGACCTTGAACTCAAAAAATCGAAAAAAATCACAGTCCATTTAATTCTCCATTGCTAGCTGGTCACAGCTGGGGGCCTTACTGCCTAACCATACAAGCTAACAACTGACTCCACCCAAGACTGGTTCCTGGCGAGACTGACTGAGCACAGGACTAGCTCCTGACGAGACCAGTTCCTGCAAAACTGGCTATACCAACCGACAAGATCAACCTGCCATATAACAAACGATGATAAACAATATTGAAAAAGGTATCTAATAAGATTATCATAGCTAACCTCTTCGCACAAATACGTCGCAAAAGTTTCGCAAAATATTTCTACCATTATTTAAAGTGATATATTTAGGAACCACATTAAGAATTGCAAGAATTCGTCTTTTGAGAGCCAGCAAGTGATGTCGTAAATACCTCCTGCTGCATCGATGGGTACCGATTCCACAGACGATTATGAAGAGACAGTAAATGATAATGACGGAATGAGAGAACTACGAGGCGTGGTAGTCGGTATGTGCGGAATGTACACTTGCAAGACGTTCGCGTGAAGTCGACTAACTTCAAAATTAAGAGTTGTTTGGCCGTAAATATTGTTGATGACGATGCGACCCTTAAAAAGAATAGAAAACTTGATATTGAGGATACAACAGGAAGTGAAGACGACCACGAAAACAGCATAGATGAAAATAAATATGAAGACAGGTCTAGCAGTGAAGGCGATGGCAATTTTCCCGATGCACTGGCACAGCCCTGAACTACTTTTGTTGCAACGAGTGACATGAAGACGGCAGAAGATGCTGAGAATACTGGCTAAATTTTTCCTGAAAACCCGAATGAACTTGTTGGTAAACTCAGACATTTTACTGACCGGAAAAAACACGGGAATCTCTCACACATTATTGAGATATTTTCAATCATTAGCGAACTAAAGGTTGGGACGTTATCGCATAATGTGATGAACTGCTTTCTTCTGAAATAGTTATTACAAAATAATAATTAGATTGAAATGTTATTGTGTTTTAATACTTTTGTGCTATATCCTTTCATCCTTCATAACATGATAGTGATTAAATGAGCACTCGTTTCCTGAAGTACAGATCTACTTACAAAATATTAGTGAAGTATTTTAGCAAAAAAATGCATAGATAGTGGACTGTACACTAAACATTAATGCAGCCGTAAAGTACAAATGTGTAGAGACAGCTGGCGGATGAATAGTTTTTAAATATATATGGACAGGGGACAGGCGACACACACGTGGACTGACTATATGATGATTGATAAAGAAATTGGACGAAACATTGATGGGAAGATTTAAACATTGAGGGAATTAATGTGAGATTGATGGAAAGATTGAGAGAGTGATCGAATAATTATTGAAAAGATTTAAAGATAGGACGAAAGATTGTAAGATAGATGGAGATATTGCGAAATATTGATAAAAGGTTTGCGATATATTGATGGAAATACTTCCGAGGGGGAGGATTTCGAAAGATTGTGAGAAACTACGAAATATTGATGGAATGATTGGACAGAAGACTGCTGGAAAGATTGGAACATTGAGGGTAAAATGGGAAATTTGATGGCAAGTGTGAGAAAGATTGACGAAAAGATGACTAAATATTGATGAAAAACTGTGAGAGATTGATGGAAAGAATGATAAAGATTGAAGAATGATTGCTGAGCAGGAAATTTGCGAAAGATTGCAAAAGATGGATGGAAAAATAAATTGCGGAAGATTGCGAAATATTTAATGTAATAATTGGACAAAAGATTGATGCAAAGATTGTTACATTGAGGGAAAGATGGAAAGTTTGGTGGAAAGATTGTGAAATATTGATGGAAAGATTACTAAAGATTCATGGAAAGACTGCGAATGATTTGTGGAAAGATTGCTAACGATTGAAGGAACAATTGCTGAGGAGGAGTTTTGAAAAATATTGCGAACGATTGATGGAAATATTGTGAAAGATTGCAAAAAATTGTGAAAGTTATGGAACATTGTGGAAGATTGCGAAAGATTTATTGCAATGATTGGACGAAAGATTGATGGGAAGATTGTGACATTGAGGGAATGATAGGAATATTGATGGAAAGATAGCGATAGATTGATGGAAAGATTGATAAAGATTGATGGAAAGATTGTTGAGGAGAAGTATGGCGAAAGATTACGAAAGATTGGTGGAATGATAAGACAAAAGAGCGTGAGCATTTCCTTGCACAAAACGAGCTTGGACAATATCAGCGGCGATCCAGCCTGCTTGTGTTCGGCATCCTGGAGGGAGAGGAGGAAGATACCGACGCCCGTGTCCTCGATGTGGTTCACAACAAGATGCAGCTACAGCCTGTCAACATTAGTTACATCGATAGAAGTCACCGTGTTGGTGCTAAAAAAAAAGTAAGCCTCGTCCAATAATTGTGAAATCCCCTTCTTATCGACGGCGTAATGAAGTGTTCTGCGCGAAACGCTTCCTAGCAAAAAGTGGTGTGTCTATTCGTGAGGACCTGACGATGGAACGCCTTGCCCTGCTGAATGCCGCCATTGCCAAGTATGGCCTACACACAGTGTGGACTGCAGATGGTAGGATTGTTTTCAAAAGTGGTGCACGACGTTTCCAAATTTCTAGATCAGAAGAACTTAAGACTGCAAAGTGAAGTAGACTGATTGCTCGTAATCAGTATTGACATAATCTCAATATTTTATAATTACTTTCCATTAATCTTTAAGCAACAAACAGGCCACTGAAGTTATTAATTTGGGATTTTTGGTATTTGTTTTCATTCTGTGCTAATTTTCTATTTCCCTGTGCAACTTGACTTCTTGTGTAACATTATTTAGGCACTAGTATAAGTTTATTTTTCAGTCTTTAAGCTACTAATTAGTATTTATTTTTAGTCTCTAAAGTTGTAATATTTCCTTGTGTCGGTTCATACTATGTGCGTTTGTATAAATATGGCTTCTAAGTGTATGGTTTGTGTAATCGTCGGCAATGAATTAGGTGAGTAAGTAAGTTTTTCAACTTTCTGTGATGGGCAGCCATCCTAATGGTGATGTAGTGTTGTCGTGTCTTGCCACCCGCGGTTTCCTACCTGTCCGTCCTTCACAGCTGACCCTCACACGCGCTTCAACAATGCTCTTTCTTCCTATCCTGACTGTTTACAGGTTGCTCACATCAATTCCCAGTCTTTGCTGAGGCACATTGATGAAGTGAGGAGAATTTTTACGCCACCCTTTATGCATGCAATTTTAATAAGTGAATCATAATTAAAACCCAGCCTTTCATCGACGCTCGTTTGACTATCTGGTTATAATATTGTGCACAATGACCGTATTAATAAAGGTGGCAGTGAAGTGGCCGTTTATGTTAAGGATAATATTAGGCATAAGATTCCCTCGTCGTCACCCCCGAGTACGCAGGAAGGCCAGAATTTTTAATCATTGAGTTAACAATTCCACCGAATAAAGTTTTACTAGCAGTAGTTTATCGGCCACCGAAGGCAGCATATCTGACTCACTTTGAAGAAACGTTTTCAAATATGATTGTTAGATACGAGCACTGCATTTTTATGGGAGACTTCAATGTAAACCTTCTGTCTAACACAATTGAAGCAAATAAGCTACTATCTACCTTGTCGTGATTAACCTAATGTTTATGTCTAATCCCAAACTTATTCTGATGCATTGACAGACTGCTGTTGCAGGTTTTTAATTTCATGATCTTATATTCCTATTCTATAAACTGCGTGCACTTAAAATTTAAAACTAAAATAATTACTTATAGAGATTTTAAAAATATCGATACGGTCAAGTTGAACAGTGATGCGGTACTGATGCAATGGCATGAAATAAACACGATTGACACATTGAAAGAGAAAATTTCTTTTTTCAGCCAGATGATCACAGATTTATACAGCAGTACGGTGTCATTAAAATCTAGACTGGTAACTAAACTACCTGCTCCGTGGATGACAGATGATATTGCTCAGCTGATGTGAAAGAGCGACAATGATTACTCCCGATATAAAACGAGACATAAGAACTAATGCCCTCGCAGCTGACGGTTTTGAACAGTACAGGATACTGCGTGATAAATGCACACAGTTGGTAAGGCGTGCTAAAATGCTCTACTCACTCGACTCATTTGGTTTATGTCGAACCTCTGGGGATTTGTGGAAAAGGCTGCGTAACTTAGGGATCGGTAAATGTAAAACTAATATTAACTCACCTTTAAAAATTTCTCCAGAAGATTTCAACAGTTACTTTGTACAGTATTCATGTTGTTAACAGGTCGCAGGGGGTATAACGGACACTACTTACGTAAAGCATCAAGAAATGAATCTCGATGCAATTTGTTCTATTTTTGACGTGTATCTCTAAAGGAAACTAACAGGGCAATAATATACTTAAAGTTTAAAGCAGAAGGATCGGATTGTGTTAGTATTCGTTTAATTAAAACAATAATACACATTTCACTACCTCTCATTACTGATTTTTTCCACAAATCGCCGTCAGCTTCTTTCTCCTCCACTTCTTGGAAATATGCCATTGTGAAACCACTTGCTAAGCGCACCAGTCCCACTGTGTTAGACGATTTTGGGCCCATTAGTATTTTACCAGCTTTGTCGAAAGCATTATAATTACTCGTACACCAACAAGTGTATAAAAATATTAACGACAACAAATTATTTGACAGTTACCATTCCGACTTCCGTACAGGACATTGTAACTTCATTGTTCTTATAGACATCGCAGATTCTATCAGAATGGCTATATAGAAAGAAGTCAGGTGACTATACTGGTCTTATTAAATTTCAGTTAAGCTTTTAATATGGTAAATCATGACATGACAGTGCCAAAACTTAAACTAAATTTCAATTTCTCAGATAATGTGGTACAGTTGATGACTTCGTATCTTCAGGGTTATCATCAATGTGTAGTCACTGATGATAAAAAGTCCACCTGGTAACCTATTAACTTAGGCGTTCCCCAGGGTAGTGTACTTGGCAGCTTCTTTTTGCCTTATTTATTAATGACATATTATCAGATCTAAGAAAATGTCATCATTTATACGTGATTGATCTCCAGTTGTATTCATCTGATTCTCCAATACTAATCAGCTACTTAATTAAGGACATAAATAATGACCTTGAATTGGGACACCTTTGGTGCAGCAAAAATAAGTTAAAATTGAATCCTGCGAAGACGCAGTGTTTATAAATCGGTTCTCATAGAAAGGTAAATAAATGTTACAGAATGACTTTCCCTAATATTGCGCTGGCCGGTGGGATTTCTACTATGTTGAAAGAGGTTAAAATGCTAGACGTTGTTTTAAACGAGACACATGTGTGGTCGGGTCACATAAACACTGTTTGTAGGAGGTCAAACGCTATACTATATAGCCTTTATAGGCTTAAGAATTTTCTACCACTTACAGTCAAATAAACATTGTTACAGTCACTGATGTTCCCTATTTTTGATTATTGCGACATGGTTTATGGAGACATCACGCAAAATTTGGCAGCTAAACTTCAACGCATGCAAAATTCTTGTGTTCGATTTTTGTTGAACCTAAAATCACGTGACCACTTGTCTCCTTACTTCGATGAACTTAATTGGTTACGTCTGGACGAACGACGTCAGCTCCACAGTCTCACACTAGCATACCAAATACTATCCTCGTATATCACAATGCCAGCATACATAAGTAGTCGGCTGAATGCCATGGGGGATGATCACACTATTAACACGCGTGTTAAAAATACACCTCGCTTTAATAATCCAGCTCACAAAACCCAGGTATATGCAAATTTTNCGTCTCTCGCACGAGCGTGGAAAATTTACCCGTAGAGATAAGGAACTCGACAACACTAACTTATTTTAAGAGCAGTACTGCCAAGTACATTAAGAATATGCGCCGATTATTCCACACACAAACACGTGCATGCACACGCGTCATTATTCCGTAGCATTTTAATTTGTTTAACTTTTTTTCTGTTATCTATTTGTATGACCTAGCAACACCTGTTTATGTATGCATTCAATTTAATAAATGTGTAATTTGTTGCTGTCGATTCGTTAATTTATTTCAAGGAGTTGCTGCATAAAATTTTTATTAATCTGGAAGTTGTTATTATATATGTGTTTATTTATATATTTGCGTTGAAATGGAACTTCTTATTTTCCTCTCAGCTACTTCGTAGGTTCTGCATATTTATATTATTTATTGTTTATGCGGGTTATGATATACATTATTGTGCTATTGTAGATCCATATTATTGCCCTTCTGTATTTTTCTTTTTTCATTAAATATTCTCTTGTCTCTAGTCCTGTTCAATATATGAACATAATTGGAAATCACGTATCATTTGTAGAGGTTAATCTATTTGAGCTGTCATAATTGTGTTAATTTAAGTATTTAAGTATATTTATATATTGCTCATTATGTTTACGCATGTGTACATTATGATATACTTGGTTAAGTGTAAGTGAAAACATTGAAGCCTTCACTAAGCAAGTATAAATAACGTCTACATAAATAAATATGATTGATGGAAAGATTGAAACGTTGAGGGAAAGATGGGAAGAATTATAGAAAGACTGAGAAAGATTGTGAAAAATTAATTTTCAAATTGGATGAATTTTAGAAAGTCTGAGAAAAAATTTATGTAAAGATTGATCGAAATATTGCGAAAGATTGATGGAAAAATTGCTGAGGAAAAGGATTGTGAAAGATTGCGAAAGATTGAAGAATGATTGGGCGATTGAGGGATTGATGTACAAGAAGACCATGGATGATAAGACTGTTTATCACCATCGTACATTCCATTTTCATGGACTAGCACTATTGGTATTTCAATTAGTGCTAAGTAGTCTATAAAAGTGTTTTTACTTGCTGATCCGTACCACAATTACATTATGACTTGGGTGGGTGGTTGCTACTAGTATGAAGGGTTTGGATTAATCAGAAATACACGTATTAAAATTTCTGAGAAGCTAAGTTATACCTACATAAAAGTCGAGCTGTGTGCTTAGTTAAAACATGTAAGCGGTCAAAATTGAAAGCGAGCAGAATGACATAAGGACTAGGGTATGGTTACCTCATTTTTTCATAAGTAAATATCGATTTAGTTAACTATATATAATTTTTTGTCGTACATTTTTTGTAGAGTTATGGTTTTTTAGGGGATGAAAGGTCATTCAAGGTTACAGACACAGGGTCAAGGTCACATATCAAGATAGAGTGTATGGGTCTTGGGCCAAGTATCTTGAGTAAAATGTCTTGGCTTTTGGGTCAAGAATATTGGATCAAAGGTCTTGGTCTAGGGTCTTTGTTCTTGCATCTTGGGTCTATAGTCTTAAGTCTTGAGCCTTAACTCTTCAGTCTTGGGTCGAGTATCTCTAGTATTCATTATTTTGTGTTTGGTCTTTGCTTTTGAGTCTTGGGTCTTGAGTCTTTGGTCTTTGGTCAAGGGTCTTGAGTCATGAGTGTAGGGTCTTCTGTCTTGAGTCTTGGTTCTTGGGTCTTGGATTTTAGGTCTAGGATCTTCAGTTTAGAGTTTTGAGTCAAGTGACAAAGTTTTTTTGGGAATTTGTAGGAATTTTTTTAGAAAATTTTGGAATTTTTTGGGATTTTATGTTTTTTCTGGAATTGTTGTGTTCAATGTCATTCAAGGTCACGGAATTGGGTCAAGGTCATAGGTCAAGGTCATCGATATTTAACATAGCTGATGAGGTAGACTCCGGCTGATGTGGCNGTGCTTAGTTAAAACATGTAAGCGGTCAAAATTGAAAGCGAGCAGAATGACATAAGGACTAGGGTATGGTTACCTCATTTTTTCATAAGTAAATATCGATTTAGTTAACTATATATAATTTTTTGTCGTACATTTTTTGTAGAGTTATGGTTTTTTAGGGGATGAAAGGTCATTCAAGGTTACAGACACAGGGTCAAGGTCACATATCAAGATAGAGTGTATGGGTCTTGGGCCAAGTATCTTGAGTAAAATGTCTTGGCTTTTGGGTCAAGAATATTGGATCAAAGGTCTTGGTCTAGGGTCTTTGTTCTTGCATCTTGGGTCTATAGTCTTAAGTCTTGAGCCTTAACTCTTCAGTCTTGGGTCGAGTATCTCTAGTATTCATTATTTTGTGTTTGGTCTTTGCTTTTGAGTCTTGGGTCTTGAGTCTTTGGTCTTTGGTCAAGGGTCTTGAGTCATGAGTGTAGGGTCTTCTGTCTTGAGTCTTGGTTCTTGGGTCTTGGATTTTAGGTCTAGGATCTTCAGTTTAGAGTTTTGAGTCAAGTGACAAAGTTTTTTTGGGAATTTGTAGGAATTTTTTTAGAAAATTTTGGAATTTTTTGGGATTTTATGTTTTTTCTGGAATTGTTGTGTTCAATGTCATTCAAGGTCACGNTTTTTCTGGAATTGTTGTGTTCAATGTCATGCAAGGTCAAGGAATTGGGTCAAGGTCATAGGTCAAGGTCATCGATATTTAACATAGCTGATGAGGTAGACTCCGGCTGATGTGGCGAGCGACGGTCGTGTCGGGAGCTTAGTCGATTCACCTGTCATATATCCCGGGACATCCTACAAGTACATCTTTTAATTATTTACTTAAATATTGAGTTTATTTCTTCAAAGTTGTTTAAAAATACTTTATTAGGATTTTGGAAATTTTTTTACNCGGAATTGGGTCAAGGTCATAGGTCAAGGTCATCGATATTTAACATAGCTGATGAGGTAGACTCCGGCTGATGTGGCGAGCGGCGGTCGTGTCGGGAGCTTAGTCGATTCACCTGTCATATATCCCGGGACATCCTACAATTACATCTTTTAATTATTTACTTAAATATTGATTTTATTTCTTCAAAGTTGTTTAAGAATACTTTATTAGGATTTTGGAAATTTTTTTACAATTGTTTGAAGTTTTTCAAATATATTTGACTTCAAGGTCATTTCGGGTGAAGTTCAAGGTCGTGAGTCAAGCTTAAGGTCACACATATACAATATGGTGGTTGGGTGACGTCACAACATGACGGCCGGCTGGCTCTTAGCTCCTACTCCGGAATGCGTTGCCTCAGATCCGCCATTTATATTCTACTGATGATGGTATACACGTCTCTCTCAGTGCGACATGTCGATGTTGGAAAATTTTACAGGTTGAGCCAATGATTCGAAAATGCTGGCCTACTGTAATTATAGAAGGGCCAGGACCATTTATTGGTTGGGCTTGACCCGATCATGTACATTCCAAGTTTCAAGGACCGAACCCTAACCGTTTGCGAATGGCATAATCGACAACATAGGCAACCCTGCTGGTGTCAGAAATGGTTTCACCTAAGATGAAATCAGTACGCTGGTCGTAGACGTACCATTAAGGCCATAATTCACAATAAATTTTTTTTCATTATCTGAAATAGATTTCTATAAATACCAAACACATGTAAATATTTGTAATCAAATGATTATAGTTTTCAAAATAGACCAGATGCCAAGTTTCTATGATCCCTAAAATTCTGCTGACTTAATTACATGCCATGTGATCTATATCATAAACCCAACATATCAATTATGTATCAAGTATATTTAACAATAGGTACTTGGGTACTGCCATCCTGGATCCATTAAAATATATGTATTGATGTTTTTGCAACAAATTTTTATTTGTCCGTGAGAAAAAAATATTTAAGATTGATTATTTTCCGTTGTACAAACGAAAATATGCTGGCAAAAACATCGGTACTAATATTAATAGAGATTCCGGATACCAGTACCCGAGCACCCATTTTAAAATATCCTTCATACGTAATTAACAATGTTAATTGGCAACATTAATTGGGAGCATAATATCTTAGGCTCCCATCTTACTAAATGTTGTACTTTTCAGTGCTCTGTTTTGAAATATATAGTCTTTTAACTACAAAAATTAACATTTATATGGTCTTTACATAAATATCTATCAGATATTGAGATAAAATACAGATGATCGTAAAATGTTGCCCTGAACAAATTATTTATCTAATCCTCTACACTGTAATATTGCTTCTTGTTTGGAACAGGTAATTGGAATTTAAGCAGATGTTTTAATTTTGTGGAAAATTATTAACCTGTAATTGCGAGCATAACCGAAAATATCACACAAATTCGTAACGGAAGAGTCTATCATAAAATAACCAACAAGTCTAAATGCCAAAAATTTTACGAAAGAGAACAATATGTCACCTTCGCATCAGAATAAGAAAGTCATGTGTCGCCACTTTGATACGGTAACATAATTTGCCTGCAGATGTCGAAATGTGATGTGACTTAAAGCTGATCACGAGCTAGTAATGTCATGTCATCGTTAAATCTCTTCCGCAGTGTATGTGCCAAGCTATAGCGGAGAAATGACGAGAATAGGGAGGGGGTTGGCTGGTCGTTTGAGGGGATAGTTGGGTGGGGTCCGACTAATTAACCAATGAATACCATAGCTGGGGTCAGTCGCCTACTGGTCGCCATGTTGGAAGGACGTACGCTTTATAATGATTACGAGAATAGAAGACTCCTAAATGGAAATTTTTTTATTTTATCTTAATTTTTGAACTAGATTTTTAATATTTTGTTTTTGCTTTACTCCCCGATCTGTCGGATTTACATTCACCTACGGACGATGTGAATTTGACGAATATTCGAGATGGAGCTTGTTGTCAATAATGTCATTACCCGCTAACTTTCAATTATTAACGAATTATTTTTTTCTTGATTTCCGGATTAAAAGACACTCGAGTCAAGGTCAAGGATATGGAAACCCAACTTAGCGGCCGCGTCTATAATGTAAACAAGTGTGGCGGTCGGTGTCCATTGTGTGAACAAGTATGTCCAATCTTCTCTGGTTCTCTAGGCTTGTCTGTGAGCCTTTAGTCCTCCTTGCTGAATTATGGAATTTTTGGCCAACCTATCAAAGAACTTTGAATTCATCTTCCTGATGTGCGCATTTTTTTCAAAGACCCTCAAACCTGCTTTCCTCATCTAAGGAGTCGAGCGGGAAATATTAATTTTTGGTGAGGAAATTTTTTGAGTGTATATGGATATTTCGGTGTAGAAATTAAAGACTTCTAAAATGTTTTTGGGGTAAACTGGGATATTTTTATATTGTTATTTTATCCAAGATGGCCGCTGGATGACGTCAAAACATGGTGGCTGGTCGGCCCTGATTCCTGTGCCTGATGTCTTTAACCCGGATGTCTCCAATCATATTTGCTCATTTTAAAGCAGGAAATGTGATTGCTTGGTCGTTATAGTGTTAGAAATCTTATTTCCACTTGGATATTTTATTATTTATTGTGTGGCTAATATTTAATTTAAAAAAAAATCAAAATATATAAATATTCAATTTCCTGCATACTGCGTTCCAATATTCGTAATCTCGAAGTTATATTCTCTGAAATATAAGCCTCGTTGTAAATAATTCTGAAATTCGAGCAGAGATTTATTTTGTTGAAGGTACGCATGTATGGGCTAGGATTTTGTTTTGAACGTAAAAATAGTGCATCTAATGGCTAAAAAAAAATATTTTCGTAGTTTTGTCACATATTCTTGAACCAACAGTATTTTTTAATGACATAATTAGTCTAACTTCTGCCCTCATTCTCTTACTGACAACGTGTAATGCATTGGGATATAACAGTTTATATTATTATTATTCTTTAGTCTACATACATACAAATGGGAATAATTATGCTCAATATGAAATATGTAATCAAGAAGGAAATATATTTTCCCAGTAAATTGAAATGTGTAAACGTTACAATGAAATTAAAAAGTTATATTCTGTGGCACAAACAAAATATTACTTTTCATTCTACCAAACATTTTTCGGTTAACACGTCAGTTAGTTTGTATTATCCACTTAACTATATTTATTCTTATCAAAAAATGTCTGATCTTGTGATTTTGTCTCTATAAATAATCTATACTTGTCACTTGTTGATTTATGTTATTTTAAAATGAGTATCAACAGCATAAGATAATTTTGCACTTGCATTTAACTAAGAATGTTGGTATTTGGCACCAATACGATATTGTATGCTTAAATACAGTATTTTGCAAATGAGGAAAGAAGCTTGTGCTGTGAAATAGCATATATATATATTGTTTAAAAAGATGAATCCTGTTAATTCAGTGAAGAGCGGATTTTGCAATACTTATGCCAATTCGGTCCGTCACAGTCTGGTAGAGCGTGTATGTTTAGGATTGTTTCCGGTAACATTACTATAGCTATTTATCACATATACACTATGATTGAGCTATGATATTCAACCCAAATATCTGCTGAACCGCTGATTCTATCGAAATTTTATTACGAATTCCTAAATGGCACTACGGGACTCTTTAAGTCACCATCTATGTCTGTTTCGAGATGTAGTTGATGACTGAGATTACGACATCATCTTGGGTTTATAAATAGGAATAAACTCATTTCTCCCAATATCACAGCATGTTATTTAGCGGCGAGTTTGTAATGTGGTTATTTAAAAAATCAGGAGAGCACATTTTTAAACATAAAGAGGTGTTCATTGGTGCATGCATTTGATGGTAGTTGTGATGGGGTAGGTTGCGTCATTTGATAGTATTTGTATGTAATGGATACCATTGTGGCATATAATGTTAATGAAGTGCGTGTTCAAATGTTCCCCGAAAATTATTCAGAAGAGATATAATTTGAATAAAGCTCATAAAACACTAGTTTGTGGCAGTTATGAAGAATAGTGTCCTTTGGAAAAAGAGTGAAATAAAAAAGTTAAGTGGTTTGTGTCAACAGTACTTATCATGCTGAATCATGCGCATTAATTTATTCGCAATACACACTACGAATCATGATGATGAGAAATATTACATATGAAAATTATGTAAATTCCGGAGTACAAGCTGTAAAAAATATTTAAAATGCCATCACAAGAAATGGCAAAATGCGCAGAAAATATAAACTATATCAACAAATAAGTGAATTCACGCAAAATTTGCACTGCTGCACATACCAATTTACCTTTTCCAAACGATTCTACCAGATATGTACGAAGCAGGTAAAAACGTATGAAGTTGGTAAGCCTGTATGTTCTCTGTGCTTGCTACCAATCATGCTCCGGGAAAATTCAGGGAATTTCTTGCGACAAGGAAATGTAAGACAATTGTCACCTCGGTCAAGGAAAATATAAATAATTGCAAACCTGCAAAAAACTTCGTGTTGTGTGTATGCAGGATAATATAGTTATGATCATATGCATTTTAAGATTTCCATTTTTAAATTTTTGAACTGGCAATAATACTTATTTTCCAAGTAATTTAGGGCATATGCGCACAAAAAAAGTATTTCATGTTTGTAATTGTCATTCATGTATAGTCAATAGCGTGTATCGAGGGAAATATTGATGTGCTGCCTCAAGTGTTGGTATGCTTGCCTTTCCTCATCTATTGCAGTTTAATTTCATTCAATTTTACTGATGGCATAATTTTTTCTATTACTGGTGGAAAAAGTGGCATTGGAAGGTTTCACTATTCCTGACAATTGGCCAGGGAAAAACTATAAGTTGCTGCCTGAAAATCAGGGAAAAATCAGGGAATTCCAAAATAGAATTTCTGTTGACACCCTGAGAGTGGCAGATATTTTGCATGAATTCTCGTTCCTTGAGCTAGGTGATGGTCACTTCAAAATCATAATTACTGAGACAGCCTGTGTGAAGTATGGGGGCCATATACCATCCTAGAGTGTATGGTTCAGCATGATGTAAGACTGATAGGGAAATCATTATGGACCGGTGTAAACAAAGATTCATAAGTCGATTATTTAGCCCAGCATAACAACAGGAATTGAACATTAATCACTGGAGACACATGTGATGTGAACGTTGGTTTTGAGACAACCAAGCAAAACCAGACCAGTTTAAACCCAGCCTACAGAGAGTAAGTTTCCTTTGGCAAGAGATCATTTAGCCGTGTGTGTTGTCNGTAAGTATCCTCTGGCAAGATATCATTTAGCCGTGCGTGTTGACTTTCTTATGAAACACTACACATTCTGAGAATATCTTTCTCTCTGTGCCTTTAGTGCTCTGTGACACAATTGCATGGTTTGCTCGTTTAGTAAAATGTATTTTAATTATTGCCTGGAGTATTTTATAAGTAGGAAAGTGTAAATAACGTGTCTGGTGTCATACGTAGAACACATAGTTTTTAAGTGTAACGTACACAAACTTTTCTTCAGATGGGCGAAGTATGTGAACACCGTGGAGGAGCTGAGACCAGAATACTGGGAGATGGAAGTGCAGGAAGCTGCTGATGAACCTCCATTCATTGTCTCCCTGGACCCAGAGTTGAACCCCACCAGGGAATATAACCCTGGCAGTGGCGACGATCACATGTTGGCAGTGCCATGAGTGAGGTGCAGTAAGCGCTGGTTGGTCAGCGAGGTTACATCAGATAAACGTCTTTGTTACAGGATGCTGTATCCTTCCATTATGCAGATGTCAGTTTATTATTCACCCATGTTTGTTTTTTTGTAAAATTTTTGTGTTAAAGTTGTAGACTCGCATTATAAGAAATATAATTATCTTTTTATTACATAAAACCAATCGTAAATGTTTAAATGTTGTTGCATAATAAGATAAGCTAATGGAGATTGAAATATTTGATAACATAAACGTAATTTTATCGTATGTTTGGAATCTCTTAATTTTTAATTAAAATGATAGATTTTAGATCTCAGAAATTAATTTGTTAATTAATGGGTCATTTTGAGAAGTGTGTGAATTCTACAGTTGATAAAGTNGGTCATTTTGAGAAGTGTGTGACTTCTACAGTTGATAAAGTAACTAGCCTTTTAGTATTACTCTTATAATGTATCCTTTTTATTAGCACTCTCGAGTCTTTTGTGGGCATGTATTTATTTCACATTAATAATTAAAATTCCTTAAATCTTTGTTAGTGCATACACAACTAACTGTACGTATATTAATTATATTAAAAATAAATTTCCGTTCATGTTTTTTGTTATCTTATCGTTTTGAAATGGAGGAACCGAAAAAGTGACAGCACTTTATGAGTTTCACTTATAAAATTCACTTCTTGAGGAATGTGGGGGTTTAACAGAAAGGAAGTGTCTCGCCAATCTGGACGACAAGAGACACTGAATATATGGCCATTACTTGACAAGTATTTCACTTCACTAAAAATGTTACACATGATTCTAATATTTTACAATTCGGAATGTAGGTGGTGCCAGTTACAAGCCTTCTGTGACCACTTCAGTTTACAGCATAAGGCATCAATTTTTGTGGGGAGGAGGTGGATTTTAAATGTATATTAACACAATGTAACTGTGTCAGAACAAATATGTACACACACACATGCATTAGTTTATATTAATATGTTTAATATTTTTTTTTTGTGTTTATTTTATTTACATATACATGTATATGTATATTTAGGTACATTTTAATCTAATAGCATCCTTAGTTATTATTCGGAACGCAATAAATTATAATAGATAGGTGTGCAATGTTAAGCAGCGACATGGTACATAAGGTTTGTGACATTTTAAGTTTTCATTATTTATTGTGAACATTAATAGCAACAGGAATTGCTTGGAATGTACGGTTTAGAAGCGATTTGGTCAAATGATTTTGTGACATTTTATTGGTATTCTAAGGGCAAAATTAATTTGTTGAATAACCTGTGGCTGCATACAACATGGACACAACTGACGTCAGTACATCGTCAAGCAGACCTCTAAATGTGATTTCCACCAACAGTAAGATACAGTTGCAGTTATAAGCAGTGCTGGAGAAGGGTAAAGGAATGCAGCTATTGCCTGTTTCCAGGGTTGCCAGGAATAATGTTAGATGCCAGGCAAAGTGGCAACACTGCTGACTGCTCACTTAAACGTGCAATACACTGACTTGGCCCATGAGAAGAGAGTCATAATGATGTCTGTGTCTCCCCGTACGACACGTGGGATTCATTCCCCCTTCGTTACAGCAGTCTTTAAGATATTACTGGTGTCATTTCAAAATCTTGCAGGAATTTCTCGGAATAATCGCCCAGGCTGCAGAATAAATTAAAAAAGAATATACCTCTGCTAGTAAATGAAGCCTTCGATTAGAGTACAAGTATAATTTTTTGCAAATTCAGGTTTCCAAAAGTGTGAGATCTGGCCTCACAATATGTATATCCTCTGAGAAGTTAGCTTTGCTACACCTGCAGTTCAACTTGTACCTGGATATCTGTCCTTGGCAGCTGAACATCTTGCAGTCTCGACCAATGTGGCTTCTGCTTACACTGCCGACTTTTATAATGATAACTCTGCTGCTCCAATTTGTTGAAGTAAGTCTCCAGTTGTTCCTGCCATTATTTCAATGAGGCGCCTGCTATATCTCAGTTATTTATATGGGGTCAATCATTTATCTTAGAATTGCTTTTAAAATGACCTTGCCGTTTTTCCCAAACAACCCAGTGAGCCTTCAGTCACCTCTGACGTTATAAGCATTGACTATTCTAACTTAATCCATGACATTTAAGTAGGGCTCAACCTGTATATGCCAGTTCTCATACAGAGGCACAAGCTGAAGAAACTTAGTTTATATTTTAATAATCTCTTTTCACCAATTTCATTAAACGTCAAGGCGCTGTCTGCTTGCGTGTCATACTGCGTGTATACTAAAACTAATGTCAGTGTTTCTCTAAACGACATTGGTTTCTCCTTAAATCTTAGAAGGCAGTTAGGGTCGCAAGGATGCCATTCCTGCCAGAAACCATTAATGCTAATAATCACCCCATGAGCTGCTACAAAAATAAAGAATACCTAAATCTAACAACTCTCAACGCTTCATCAGACATTAAAAATAAGACAATATAAACTAATACGGACCAGCAATTCATATTCCCAAAGCGGTATACACAAAATCCCATTCCAAATGAAAATCTTGTGTGTTTCTATTTTAAAATAACTATATTCAAAAAGTAAACAATAGAAAATAAGGACTTGGTGTTATTTATGACATCTATGGTTTCGTGAAAACTATACAGACTCCAACAGCAATAAAACTATTTGTGTTTGAATATTTGTCATTAATTATTAACATCTATTGTAAGTAATGTAAAAACGTGAAGAGTGAATGTTATTTAAAATATTCATCAAATCTTAATTGCTTTATTCGTTTTTTTTTAAATCTTGAAGTATTCCCATTTTGTCCTCATTACTTTTTATTGTGCACCCAGCCCGAGCGAATCTGGGAAAGTGTGTATTGTTTGGTAATATTACTTTTTGTTAATCAAAGCAGGCGGATTAATTTCATATTTTAAATATTTTAGTCTAAAACATATAAACTTTATTTCATAACAAATTTATCGTGGTTTTACTGTAAAACAATGTGTTAACATTTCCACCTTGCTCATCCCTTTCCCCTCTGCATTTTACCTTGTCAAGCCTAACTACAGGCACATTCCACTATTAGGAAATATTAATCTCAACAAACTTACCGCCCCTTAAGTATTATGTCTGATTTACTTACCTCTCCTGTAGAGAAACTAACAACACACTACTAGCCTTCTTCTCTGTCAGAGTATGTGCAGAGTTATCATCACAGGCGTCCTTCGTGCATGATGGCTTGTGGCTACGTGTGTTATGCTCACTTGTAGTTATCGCTTTTACTGTTGCACTTATTATTAACTTTGCTCTTCAGCCAGCTTACGTGTTCCATGTAGAAAATATACTTAGACAAAGTAAAAGCCTTCAAATGTGTATTGGGGAACATAAAAACCTATAAAATGAAGTGTAAAAATCTTTATTTTCATTAGTATTTTATTATGCAAATTATAATGCATTACTAAGCGAAGCCAATTTTTTGGTTTAAACGTTATACATTTTTTTTTACATACTATGCAGTATACTTAATGCGCAGATTCAAAATGCCGTGTCTTGTAATGTACGGTATCACAATGTAAGGAGTTCCAGCAAATTACAACCTTGGAGATCTTGTGGATTTAATTAACATAAATGACTAACTGGTGTAGGTAATAGAAAGAAAAAGTACTCTTTTTAAATATGGCACGACTTTATTAGTTAAAGGTAACGACGAAACCTATATTATATTCACACCAAGATTAATATTTTATAACGAATTAAATATTTTGAATAAAACTAAGTTTCATTATTTCAGTTAGAAACGAACTGTGTTTTACACAGGAGCAGGGGTAATTTGCAGAAACCAAATATATAATTAAAAATTGTTAACAGACGCATACTTATACATTAACTCTAAAGAAAGAGCTGCACTTGAATATATATAAATACAGTATGTGTCAGTCTGTGATGGATGTAACTGGGGTGTGGAGAGTACACTACAACAAAAGGAAGAATCCACCTACGCATCACCTGGGTTCCATGGTTTCAGCGTTATGGGCCCATGTCACTGTGTTTGCTGCTGGCAATCTGTGCGGCCCTGTTTGTGTACAGAATATCTTATATACTATCGTGGAGTGTGTGTTTCTGCCCACTCCATTGTCAACATACAACGCACAACCAACCCTCGACAGGCCAATCGCACTGTTCCTTTCTGTAATAATTGTGAAATGTTCATATCGAAGACGTGCCGTTAGATGTGATGCACCTCATGTGGTTTACGTGTGATGAGGCGCTACCACATTTCAGTAGAGTGGCCAGAGCCTATCTGCATGAACGGTTCCCTTGCATATCGTCAGGTCGTGCAGAACATTTCGTGAACCTGTGAGGAAATATCAGGAACATCGTTTATGCAACACCTTTCTAGTCCTATAATCTCATATTTTGTGTTGAAGTAACTAGTCACACAAGCAGTAAAGAAAGGCATATCATTAGAACGCTCGCGTTCAGATTGTAGCATACAGTAATCATGGATAATGCCAAAGCGATGGATAAATAAAAAAAAATCATTATACTTGTTAAGACATCGTTAAGTAAGTTTACTGAAAGCAAAGATGTTTATTATCACAAATGAACACATTGTAAAGCCATTTTATTACTGATTAAAATAACTACGTATTATAAATAACAAGATAACGCATAGTTACAGCACCACCATCTCCCAAACAATGAAAGTTATGACTTGTTACACCAAACAAGTAGAAAAGTACCAAAAATTTTATTAAAGCCNACCATCTCCCAAACAATGAAAGTTATGACTTGTTACACCAAACAAGTAGAAAAGTACCAAAAATTTTATTAAAGCCAAAATATTTTACATAAGAAGGATACGTTGGCTTTAAATTAAACATTTAAGAGTGACACAATCGACAGATGCTAAGGGCTAAAGAGCGTGTTGAAACTTCCAGTTGTTTCTACAAGTACGTACAGTAGATCCTGCAGATGCAGTCTCAGCAGCTGTCTGCGACGACATCTATCATTTCGCAAAACTTCGCTTATCTCGGAAGTGGGTCGAGAGCCACTAGAGCAGGCGTATGTTGTCCTTGTATTACGTGCACCGGGGAGTCGTTTATGTACATTAAATACCACAACAGATCCAAGTTGTAACCTGTCGGAACTGCCTACATTATGATATCGTGTATTACCAGACACTGCATTATGAACCTGAGCATCACATATAGAGCATAGTATATATAAACGAATAATGTAATCAGCTCATTAAATATATTGATTGACTTGCCAAATAGACTTGATAAATAAGTACAATAGTAGCTTAACAAGAAGATACTGATATAACTAATCAGCCTACTTTCCTCAAAATTAATGCAAATAATTTTTAAATAATTAAGTAAAAGCTGAGTTGGTAGGAAGGACTCGAGTTCTATTTGAAAGCAATAACTTTATTACTGAAACCAGAAACTTATGCAACAGTAGCGAGACTCTTACAAATACACACGTGCCTTACCAGAGACTTGAA
>NQII01003987.1:225314-244055 GCA_002778355.1 Clitarchus hookeri
GCCTCATTACTACTTGTTTGCCCAATTTGATAGGAATTGGTGAATTCATTCCCCAGATGTGGCATTCATACTTTAATTTATTCGCATGGTGCTCGCTTACAAAAGGCCTAAAAACATGCTCCATGTAAATACAGTTGATATTTGTAATGTCTACTGCGAGTATACCAAGTTATGTTAGAATTGATTACACATTTACGATGATATAGCATTCTGAACTAAAAAAATATACAAAGCCACCATTTGGAAAATAAGTGTCTGATTTGCTTAAAACAAATTGCCCAATATCTTATTCATCAGCACTAATTGTTCGCCAAAGTTGGTAGGAATCGGTTAGTTAACCGAGTTATGGCATAAAAATATTATTTATTTGTATGGCGCTATCTTCCAAAATTGCAAAAAAAAAAGTGGTTTTTGGTTGGCATATATGATGCTTGTAATAATTACTTTCAGTATACAAAATTTGTTCGAAGGTTAAATAAATTGTATTGCAGATATACAAAATACGCTCAGAATATTCGTATAGCCGCCAATTTGAAAATAAGTTACTATTCATGTTCAATCCCCTACGTTTACATGGACTTCTATTGCATTACTTACATGATAAATTGGGTGAGAATTGATTGTATAGTTACCGATATATAAAGATAAATATTATAATTTTTTAAATCGGGGCTATTTTCCAAAAATGGCAGATCAACAAAAATGTATAAATATTTATAATTTAATGCTTTTACAATGATATGCATCTTACAAAATTTGGTATAAATAGCTTCAATGGTTCCCGAAATATAACCTTTAATCTAAAGTTTTAAAATTGCTGCCATTTTCAGAGTAAGTGCACGATGTGGTCGCAAACTATAAAAGTCAGGCACCCTTACTAAGAATTATGTGTGCTCTAAGTTTGGTGAAATTCGGTCCACGCGTTTAAATATTGAAAGGAGGGACACACACACGCGCAAACACACACACACATGCACACACATGCGTACACACATACACGCACACACCAAGCCAGGAAAGTTATTTCATAAGACTTTCTTTTCTTCCGGAAAGTAGGCAAAAACCGCTATGCATTCAGATGCGGATTTATTTAAATATTTATTATTTATTTTATTCGATGAGTCTGTTTCCTACTGGTCCTCCTGGATAGGCCCACTATTGTAATATCTAGTGCCATGAATACACTAACATTCTGGGATTTGTATTTACCTATCCAAATATATACTATATAATCGGTTGCAGAAACGAACCGCGTAATATAAAATGCCAATTAGAATTTCAAAACATTATTCATTACGGTAAACTTACAATTGACTAAATTGGTTACGAGCAGTTCTATCACCGGTACACTGAGTAAACAAAAGGTAATNATTATTCATTACGGTAAACTTACAATTGACTAAATTGGTTACGAGCAGTTCTATCACCGGTACACTGAGTAAACAAGCGGTATTTTCATTTCTCGTATTTAACCGTTATTAAGTGTTTTGGGATTGTCATTTTCTTTCTTCAAGGACACACATTTCATGCATTTTGAATACACTACGTACACATAAAGTTGTTTTGACAAATTGCATATTAGTTTTATTTAACCGCAACAACTGTAGTACAACCTCCTCTAAAATGAAACTGCTGATATATGAGTGATGCAAAATGTATGATAACTAAAGGTGTTAACAGTAAAAAAAAATTGTCTATCAAAAACGCACCACTCTGTTGAAAACGTTTTTGTTTTGTATTTATACTCGACATTGCAATATTTCTCTTTAAACAAATTAAAAAATTACTATATTTTTAACTTCTTAACAGTGCTTAGAAAGAAATTACAAAATTGCATTATACCATTAGAGTCATCAAATTTGTAAATTGTTTCACTTATACTGTGTTATTTAAGCGAACCAGCATTCAGTTAGAGCGGACGATGCAGGATTAGTTACGGAAATTCTAACAAACATATATTCTATTCAAACTATTATGCATTATTCAATAGAAGTTGCACAATTTATACATTTAAGTTATTCGTTGCAAACATTATTAAATGGCTTACACTGGAGAGCAAAAAAAACTTGTATAGGCGTGCATATGTAAATAACAGAGGTATGGAACCAATTAGAGTAANCTTACACTGGAGAGCAAAAAAAACTTGTATAGGCGTGCATATGTAAATAACAGAGGTATGGAACCAATTAGAGTAACGCGATGCGGTCGGCAGCGCCTATATAAGAAAACAAGCGTCTGGCAAAGTTGTTAGATCGGTTACTACTGTTACAATGGCAGGTTATCAAGATTTGAGTGAGTTTGAACGTTGTGTTACAGTAGGCGCACGAGAGATGGTACTTAGCATCTCCGAGGTAGCGATAACATTTGGATGTTCACGTACGACCACTTCACGAGTGCACCGTNTTATATAGGCGGTCGGCAGCGCCTATATAAGAAAACAAGCGTCTGGCACAGTTGTTAGATCGGTTACTACTGTTACAATGGCAGGTTATCAAGATTTGAGTGAGTTTGAACGTTGTGTTACAGTAGGCGCACGAGAGATGGTACTTAGCATCTCCGAGGTAGCGATAACATTTGGATGTTCACGTACGACCACATCACGAGTGCACCGTGAATATCGGGAACCCAGTAAAACATAAAATCTTCGACATCACTGAGGCCGGAAAAAGATCGTCAACGAACGGGACAAACGACGAATGACGAGAATCATAAAACGTGACAGCCGTGCAACCCTTTCTCAAATTGGCGCAGTTTTCAATGCTGGGACGTCAACAATTGCCAGCATGGGAACTATTCAACTGACCATCATTGATATGGGCTTTCGGAGCCGAAGGCCCACTCGTGTACCGTTGTTGACAGCACGACACAAAGCTTTACGTCTCGCCTAGGCCCACCAACACCGCCATTGGACTGTTGATGACTGGAAACACTTTGCCTGGTCTGACGAGTCTCGTTTCCAATTGTATCGGGCAGATGGACGTGAACGGGTATGGGGACATCCTCATGAATCCATGGACCGTACATGTCAACAGGGGACTGTTCAAGCAGGTCGAGCCTCTGTCAGGGTATAAGGCGTGTGCAGTTGGCGTGAAATGGGACCCCTGATACCTCTAGATATGATTCTGACAGGTCACAGATACGTAAGCATCCTGTCCGATCACCTGCACCCATTCATGTCCATTTTGCATTCCGACGGACGTGGACAATACCAGCAGAACAATGCGACACCCCACACGTCGAGAGTTGTTACCAAGTGGTTCCAGGAACATTATTCTGAATTTAGACACTTCCATTGGCCACCTTAATCACCAGGTATGAACATTATTACTGAGCATATCTGGGATTCCTTGCAACGTGCTGTTAAGAAGAGAAATCCACCTCCTCAAACTCCTATGGATTTGTGGACTTCCCTGCAGGATTCATGGTGTGAATTGCCTCCTGCATACCGTCAGACATTAATTGAGTCCATGCCACGTCTCATTGCGGCAATTCTGCGCGCCTGCGGGGGCCCTACACGATATTAGGCAGGTGTACCAGTTTTTTTTGGCTCTTAAGTGCATTTCCATGTGACTATTGTAATTGAATGTAAGGCAGAAACAGGCTTCTCCAAATTTATTTAGGAAACGTTACGTTCGTTTCCAGAAAATTTTGGAATGGTTGTTGAATCAGCAAGCTCTGTGGCTGTCACTCAGATGCCTCGCAACATTCCGGGTTTGAATCCTGGGCAACACAAGGTAGTGCTTGTTGCTTTTAGTAGTCTATTTACCTTGGAATGGCAGGTTTATGGACATGGAGAATGTCTGTATGTATGTCCGCATGTCCCTCCTTATATATTTTTAACCCAAGAACAGATTGTAGTATCATTCTGTAGGAATGCAATGGCACTAACACTACCACGATGCAGCCTTTCAGAAAAGAGCATCTTCTGTTTTTATAAAAAGCTGGAAGTGTTAATCCTCTTAGTTCTCGACTGTAGCTGGACCAATCAGCGTGCATTACGTATAAGGTAAAGTAGCATTGGTTAATTAGCAATGCGTGATTATAACAAGCAATCCCATATCTCAGTATGTACTAATTATGTTCTAGTACTGAACGCACTGTCAGCAGGCATGAGTCAAAAGACGTAGCAACACACATACACATAATGTATGCACAAAATATGTGCAAGTTATTAATCTAAAAATACTATAGTTTTCTATTTTTTATGCTCAGATACGAACATCTTGAGCATTTAGGCAATAAAGCAAGCCATTGTTATCATGTCTGCCACCTTCTTTTCAATTATGCATTAGTTGTAATAAAATATAAAATAACATCGTGATTATGGACTCTCAAAACCAACTTTGTTTTATCTCTGACAACAAATTGGTTTTATCATTCACCACACACATGTTTGGTCATCACTAAAATACGAATGCTCCAGATTAACAGTAGTCACACGACTTGTTGTGCAAAGTTGTCCCTACTTTTGGGAAGGAATTTAAAGATTTGTGGCATTAACCTGATAACCATTGTTAGCATACATCGTATCATAGACTTGCGGTCCAACACAACGCTAATGAAGTTCGTCATCCGCATTGAATCATTGTGAATGAATAATAGTGTGCTACCCAACTGTGCGTCGTCGTCAGATATATCATGTCTAGTTTCATTAATCGTATTGAAATATTATAGATCAGAACCCTACAATAGGTTGGTTTCAGTCAAGAATTTAGCAAATTGGCAATTTGAAATTATTCATTAACTGCCGCACTTCTATGTATTATCGGAGTCATGTTGGTGGCAACACAAATCAAGACAAGGATTGTAATGCCATAATTAAGAAACTGCTAGAAGTACGAAATTCTGTACGTTATTGACATGATTATGAGCTGTCATCTCTAATGGTCCTAGCTTCTAGAAGACTGCTCTCTGCGAAACAATGTAATCGAGGGTCAGCAGTATTCCAACCATGCGTATGACAACACACTTGCCGGTATGGAATATATGCACATTTGGTAAGCAAATAATACAGTTTTGTTAACCTTTCTCTTTTTATTACAGTGGTTGGAAGCATTTTGGATTAGTAATTATTACGTGTATTTAACATTATGGCAGTTAAAATTTTAATTTATATATATCCGCCGATTGAGGTGTTTGCCCGAAATTGTACTGTGTGGAACGGGAAGTAAGTTGCTATTGAGCAAACAGGAACGAATATGAATGCATTTTCATTCGATAATTAAAATTATATTGGCAGTGTTCATTTCAGGAAATTAATAAAGAATTATATTATTTTTCATGATGTTAGTGCATAATGTTTGCAACAAAGATCTTATTTCATAATGATGAAATGTTAGCAAAAACATTTGTATATGGAAATGTAGTAAAAATATATTTAAAAAACAGGCCTGGTTTTTTAGTCTAATCACCTGTTACATAGTAGCAGTTCTAACGTTGTGTAAATACAAATTTTGATAATAATTTGAAATGTATTTTACATAAAATGGTCCGCAAAACATTTTGTAGCAACAAATGATTTTATTTGATGTACTGTATATATGACGATAGCGCCCTACTGAATAAAGTCCTGCACTAAAAAAATCCATTCTTTCATGTTAGCTTCAAGTGTAACACTTCAAATTTGCTAGGAATATTTTACGAGAAACTTATGTATGCCACTTTTGTTAGCTTAAACGGATAAATATAAACGGCCATATTTTTAATCTTTAAATGAAAGAGTAAAATAGGATTTTAATAAGATTATAAAAATGTTATCACTACAAACTTCTGGATTTTTTTGTATTTAATATAGTGTACGTAACAATTAGTTTTCTCTGTGCGCTATAAATCTAAAGTTTATGTTTGGGTTTAAAAGTGTGTAAGCATAAGAGACGGCTGATGACCTAACGTCACCGCTAAACAAAAGATGCATAAAAAATAGTATTCCTCGTACTTTTTGTTTACCTGTACTTTTAAAAAAATTAATTTATTTGCCCCGGGCATAGCAATGAGTAACAAACGTAATGAATTATAATGTACGATATTCATATTTGCTGAAGTGCAAATGGAGATGTTATACCTCAACAAATACGTAAGACTTGAAAATATAATGTTTAATTTTGGAGAAACAACTTACAGGTTGTTACTTTCAAGTATGTTAAAATCTTTTTTCAGAAAGCTACTCTAACGCTACGTGAAAAGCAGGGAATTATTTACGTAAAGAGTTCAAATATAATTGCAATATACAACAAACCACTCTTCGGGCAACGAAAAAAAAAAAGTTAAGCTAATATTGTAATAAAGAACAATTAGCCTTACAAGCCTTTTGCAGACCCAAAAAATTTTAAAATTTACTTACAACGGGTGACTCTTATGAATCAACTAATTTCAGTTTTCACTTCCTGGCGAAAACCATATTTTATTTTTTCCACCACCTTTTTCAAAATTTTTAAATCCAATTAGGAAGGGTTTTGTGGAAGACTTTGGTTAATAATTCTTGCTCGAAAATGCTTGGTATTACAGGTGAGAGAGGCAATGATTGGCCATGACAAACGTGTAAACTTAAAGTGACCTTCAGTTATGTATCGCGAGAGAAGGCGGTATTTTTTATCGCATGCTAATTTTCTTCGCATAGCTCACTCTTCTTGAAGAGGTAGACTTATGTGGTATGTGTATTCTTATGTGTACACTTATATGTGTCAGGTGTGTATGAAACCATTGTGTACCTATATGGCTATATGTCTGCATATATACGTACGTAGACCATGTATGCATGTATGTTTCCAACCAATAACATTTCCGACATAGACATCTGACAACACCAAATAAGGTTCTGAATCAAATGTAACATTTTCAGTATTTCAAAGTTTTCAAATAATCCTGAAGACATTTTTAAATAGCTATATCGAAACATTTAAAACGTGTCTTGAAATTTGAACGTAAAAAATAAATACGAATAAAACATTTGTTTGAAAAAGGAAGTAAATGACAATAAATAATCTGAATATAAAATTTTTTTCCATGATTGAGAAAATAGCATCCGACTGGTTCGAATGTATGTTAATGTGAAATGTAAGCATATCGTGGCCAGCAAACAAACCGTGCTGAGTCTGAGTTCCATACAAAATAAAACGTTTTTCATTATTTTACTTGTTTTACTGCACACCTCTTCCACGTTTAAATCCTCCAAGTTATATGCAGCGCATTCANCATATCGTGGCCAGCAAACAAACCGTGCTGAGTCTGAGTTCCATACAAAATAAAACGTTTTTCATTATTTTACTTGTTTTACTGCACACCTCTTCCACGTTTAAATCCTCCAAGTTATATGCAGCGCATTCAGTGGCCCATATTAAGAAGCTGCTAAGTCTGTCTTCCAAAATGACTAGTGTAAAATCCTGCTATGTCTAGTTATGTACAGTGTTTTGTTAGCAGTGCGTGTGTAGAACACCAACTCATTTGTGATTNTAAAATCCTGCTATGTCTAGTTATGTACAGTGTTTTGTTAGCAGTGCGTGTGTAGAACACCAACTCATTTGTGATTAATTTGGCATTATGTCAGTATAATTCCTGTTTTAAGTTTCATTTTATTGCTATATAAGGATATATGTAAGGTATGTTCACAAATCTCCACTCATTTGAACTACTTTTAAATATACAAAATCGTTTGCAAATAGGAGTTAACCTAGCAGGTTATGATAATTGTGTGTAATCTACAATGGGAGACCTAACTGGTATATACCAAAAACATTTCTATTGTTGAATACCTTCCTTAGTGTGTCAGTTTCATTGAGAGTTATAATTTTCTATTGTGTCCATGTGATTCAAGGCATAATATTTAAATATTTTTTAAACTGACAAGTCTATTTCAACAACATTATCGGTTCCTCCCAGTGATTCTGCAAAAGACCATATGGATAATAAAATTTCAATGAAGATTATTCACCTTTATCGGTCGAGGACCTCGATTTTGCACGATCTGTAGTCACAGGAGATGTAGGTTTCCAGAATGCAGACACTTCCAACTCCCGATCCATGGCTCCTACAAATAAGGACACAGACCGATATGTAGTCAAAAAATATGTTGGTTTCCATACTGCAGTCATTTCATCCTCACGATCCATGTCGCCTAGAGATAAGGACAAAAAACGATATGTAGTCAAAGGAGATGTAGGTTTCCAGAATGCAGACGCTTCCACCTCCCGATCCATGTCGCCTACCGTTAAGGACACATCACGATATGTAGTAAAAAAATATGTTGGTTTCCATACTGCAGACACTTCCACCTCCTGATCCATCTCGCTTCAGATAAAGACAAAAAACGAAATGTATCGAAGGAGATGTTGGTTTCCAGAATGCACTAATTTCAACTTCCTCATCCANAGATAAAGACAAAAAACGAAATGTATCGAAGGAGATGTTGGTTTCCAGAATGCACTAATTTCAACTTCCTCATCCATGTCGCCTACAAATAAGGACACAGCACGATATGTAGTCAAAAAAGATGTTGGTTTCCATACTGCAGTCTCTTCCACCTACCGATCCATGTGGCCTACAGATAAGGACACAAAACGATAGGTAGTCAAAGGAGATGTTGGTTTCCATACTGCAGTCACTTAATCCTCCCGATCCTTGACCCTAAAGATAAAGACAAAAAAAGGTTTGTATTCAAAGAAATGTTGGTTTCCAGAATGCAGACACTTACAACCCCCGATCCATGACGTCTACAAATAAGGACATAGCATAATATGTAGTAAAAAAATATGTTGGTTTCCATACTGCAGTCACTTCCACCTCTCGATCCATGTCGCCTACAGATAATGACAAAAAATGATATGTAGTCAGAGAAATGTTGGTTTCCAGAATGCAGACACTTTCACCCCCCGATCCATGACGTCTACAAATAAGGACACAGCACGATATGTAGTCAAAAAATATTTTGATTTTCAAACTGTAGTCTCCTCCACCTCCCGATTCATGTAGCCTACAGATAGAGACAAAAAACGATATGTAGTCAACGGAGATGTTGATTTCCAGAATGCAGATACTTCCATCCCCCGATCCATGACGTCTAAAAATAAGGACACAGCATGATATGTAGTCAAAAAATATGTTAGTTTCCATATTTCAGTCACTTTATCTTCCTGATCCATGTCGTCTACATATAAGGACCCAAAACGATATGTAGGCGAAAAATATATTGGTTTCCATACTGCAGACACTTATTCCTCCAGATCCATGTCGCCTACAAATAAGGACACAGCTGATATGTAGGTAAACAATATGTGTTTCTTTCAATACTGCAGTCACTTCCACCTCCCGGCCCACGTCGCCTACAGATATAGACAAAAACGATATGTAGTCAAAGGAGAGGTTGGTTTCCAGAATGCAGGCACTTCCACCTCTCGATCCATGTCGCCTACAGTTAAGGTTACAAAACGATATGTAGTCAAAAAATATGTTGGTATCCATACTGCAGTCACTTCCACCTCCCGATCCATGTCGCGTACAGATAAAGACAAAAAACGATATTTAGTCAAAGGATATAATGGTATCCAGAATGCAGGCACATCCACCTCCCGATCCATGTCGCCTACCGATAAGGACACAAAACGATATGTAGTCAATGTAGATGTTGGTTTCGAGAATGCAGACACTTTAATGTCCTGCTCAATGTAGCCTACAGATGAGGACACAGCATGATATGTAGTCAAAAAATATGTTGGTTTCCATACTGCAGTTACTTCATCCTCCTGATCCATGTCGTCTACATATAAGGACCCAAAACGATATGTAGGCGAAAAATATATTGGTTTCCATACTGCAGACACTTATTCCTCCAGATCCATGTCGCCTACAAATAAGGACACAGCTGATATGTAGGTAAACAATATGTGTTTCTTTCAATACTGCAGTCACTTCCACCTCCCGGCCCACGTCGCCTACAGATATAGACAAAAACGATATGTAGTCAAAGGAGAGGTTGGTTTCCAGAATGCAGGCACTTCCACCTCCCGATCCATGTCGCCTACAGTTAAGGTTACAAAACGATATGTAGTCAAAAAATATGTTGGTATCCATACTGCAGTCACTTCCACCTCCCGATCCATGTCGCGTACAGATAAAGACAAAAAACGATATTTAGTCAAAGGATATAATGGTATCCAGAATGCAGGCACATCCACCTCCCGATCCATGTCGCCTACCGATAAGGACACAAAACGATATGTAGTCAATGTAGATGTTGGTTTCGAGAATGCAGACACTTTAATGTCCTGCTCAATGTAGCCTACAGATGAGGACACAGCATGATATGTAGTCAAAAAATATGTTGGTTTCCATACTGCAGTTACTTCATCCTCCTGATCCATGTCGTCTACATATAAGGACCCAAAACGATATGTAGGCGAAAAATATATTGGTTTCCATACTGCAGACACTTATTTCTCCAGATCCATGTCGCCTACAAATAAGGACACAGCTGATATGTAGGTAAACAATATGTGTTTGTTTCCATACTGCAGTCACTTCCACTTCCCGGCCCACGTCGCCTACAGATATAGACAAAAAACGATATGTAGTCAAAGGATATGTTGGTTTCCATACTGCAGTCACTTCCTCCTCCCGATCCATGTCGCCTACAGATAAAGAAAAAAAACGATATGTAGTCAAAAGAGATGTTGATTTCCAAAATGCAGATACTCTCAACTCCCGATCCATGTCGCCTACAGATAAGGACACAGCACAATATGTAGTCATAAAATATGTTGGTTTCTATACTGCAGTCACTTCATTCTCCNCCTACAGATAAGGACACAGCACAATATGTAGTCATAAAATATGTTGGTTTCTATACTGCAGTCACTTCATTCTCCTGATCCATGTCGTCTACAGATAAGGACACAGCACGATATGTAGTCTTATGTGATGTTGGTTCCCATAATGCAGACACTTCCAACTCCTGATCCATGTTGCCTACAGATAAGGTCACAGCACAATCTGTAATCAACAGGGGACTGTTCAATTTGGTAGAGTCTCTGGCATGGTATGGGGCGTGTGCGGTTGGCATGAAATGGNTCGCCTACAAATAAGGACACAGCTGATATGTAGGTAAACAATATGTGTTTGTTTCCATACTGCAGTCACTTCCACCTCCCGGTCCATGTTGCCTACAGATTAAGACAAAAAACGACATGTAGTCAAAGGATATGTTGGTTTCCATACTGCAGTCACTTCCTCCTCCCGATCCATGTCGCCTACAGATAAAGAAAAAAAACGATATGTAGTCAAAAGAGATGTTGATTTCCAGAATGCAGATACTCTCACCTCCCGATCCATGTTGCCTACAGATAAGGACACAGCACAATATGTAGTCATAAAATATGTTGGTTTCTATACTGCAGTCACTTCATTCTCCTGATCCATGTCGTCTAGAGATAAGGACACAGCACGATATGTAGTCTTATGTGATGTTGGTTCCCATAATGCAGACACTTGCAACTCCTGATCCATGTGGCCTACAGATAAAGACACAGCACGATCTATACTCAAAGTAGATGTTGTTTCCAGTCTGCAGACACTTCCACCTCCCGATCAATGTTGCCTACAGATAAGGTCACAGCACAATTTGTAATCAACAGGGGACTGTTCAATTTGGTAGAGTCTCTGGCATGGTATGGGGCGTGTGCGGTTGGCATGAAATGGGACCTGATACATTTAGATACGAGTCTGACGGGTGACAGATATGTAAACATCCTGTCGGATCACCTGCATCCATTCATGTCCATTGTGCATTCTGGCGAACGTGGACAATTCCAGCAGGACGATGCGACACCCTACGTGTCAAGAGTTTCTACAGAGTGGCTCCAGGAATACTCTTCTGACTTTAGACACTTCCATTGGCCACCTAAATCACCAGACAGCTACATTATTGATCATATCTGGGATTCCTTGGCAACTTGCTGTTCAGAAGAGATCTCCAACGCCTCGCACTCCTATGGATTTTGGACTGCCCTGCAGGATTCATTGTGTGAATTGCCTCCTGCATACCTTCAGACATAAGTCGAGTCCATGCCACGTCGTCCTGTGCACTTCTTCGTGCTCGTGGGGGCCCTACACGATATCAGGCAGGTGTACCAAGTTTTTTGGCTCTTCAGTATATATATTTCGAAAACTGCTCAACCTGTTGTCGCCAAATTTGGCAATTATGTTATTCTTTGATTGGCCAGGTGAATAAATGTCAGTAACTCAACATAATTAGACCCTTTATTTCATAATGGTGGCCATAAAATTATTTTATGTTTATTTGNTGGTGGCCATAAAATTATTTTATGTTTATTTGTTATATCTATCATACCATTTAACCAATTTAAACCAAATTTTGTACGCTGACAGTATCCATTAAAAAAAATCATCTTATGTCCTCCATGATTTTATTAAGTATTTGTGTAATTTATTGTAGAACAATTGACAGATTCCTACCAAATTTGACAAACAAGTAGTACTGCCGCAGTTGATATGTACAAATATGGTTCGAGTAAGTCAGACACACATTGTCAAAATGGTGGCATCTAACTATTTAAGCATAGTAAGCAATAACTTAGAAAACATTAAATAAATTCCAACTTATCTTTTTATGATGGCTCTATACATTACAGCAATCAAATTTGTACACACAAAATATCTTTTGTCCACTATTTTAAAAAATGAAATCATTTAGAAAATTAAAAGTAAGTTTCCTCCGAAAAAATTAAAACCATTTCTACCAAATTTGCCAAATAATTAGCACTATGTCAGGCTTTGAAAACCAATCAATTTTGAGAGAGTCATACATACAAATTTTCAAAATGGTGGCAACATAAAAATTTTAGCTCTGAGTTTTTCATCTACGAGATTGTAAAACAAATTTCAACTTAACTTTTTATCCTGACAGTATCGGTTGTATATATCAAAACTGTCTATGCAAACCTCATTTCGCCTCTATTTTGTAAGATAGCCACACATGAAATTATATAGTTTTTATGCTATATCGCGGGAAAGGAACAACCGATTTCTATCCAATTTGGCGGTGAATTGGTACTGTGGTAATGCTTTTTATGTTGTTGGTATGTATGTATAGTTTTCTTTATGATGCATATGCAAATTGTTAAGCTTTGTGTCCAATATCTACGAAATTATGTAACATATTTAAATTTTACTTTGTAAATTTTATCAATGACAATAATAGAAGGTTCTAATATATAATCTTTTTGCCCTCCATTTATTGAGATCGTTACATTGTCAATTAAGGTTTTATGCAATATCTGGAGGACCAAACAATCTACATGCATACAGATACATCCCCATTTGCTGAATTTTTTTTTACAAATTTGTGTCAGGTGAGTAAACTGTTGAAATAATTCGAATTATTTCCACAATATTTTGCACACCTACAGAAGGCCAAGTATAGTTTCATGAAATAAATGGAGTCGAGCAACGATTTTAAAAATGGTGGCCATATAAATATTTTTGTATGTTAGGAGCCTCTTTTTAAGCAGTTTTGTAAGAGAGTTTATTTAAGAAAATAAAATTTTGAAGCTATATATTGGAAACCAATCAACCAATTTATATCAAATGTTTCATACAAGTAGCATTATGGTAGGCTATGTAAACGTATGTGCTTTTGTAGATTAGTCACTTATTTTAAAAATGATGGCCAAGTTAATATTTCAGGTAAGTGAACCCTATAATCCAAAACATTAGACTAAATATATCCGAAGTTGATGCTCCGAATCCTACCTTCGTGAGGCAGTTGATGGCAAGGTAGCTTAATTTAGGAGTTTGGCTGAATTCGAATCCCTGGTACGCGTATTTTAATTTTCTTTGTACTGTTTCATATGTTTCTTGTTTCATATCTAATGATATTGTGGTCAATGAGACGTCAATGCAAACCTACCATCTAAGCTTTTGAAAAAATTGCTATAATTTATTTTCATCCATGCAGAGGAAACTACGCTCATTTGTTGTCAGTTTAATATTGTTCTATTAAATTATTAAAATATACTCCGGCCATGTGGCCTATGTTGTATGGTTTATCTCGGTTTGCTTTAGATACATACCTATGTTGTTTATTATTTTAGTACCTGTAAGTGAATTTTATTATTTTTGTGATAACGTGAATGATAGTTCCGGGAGCGGCCACTAGATTGCACTGCAGTCAGTAGTTAGCTAGCGTGACGTCGTGCGGACAGTCGGGTTGTGGCCTTGATATGGAGAAGTCGTTGCTGGGTCGCGGATGGAGAGGCAGTTCTCGCTGAGCGGTCGTATGAGCCAATTGTTTCCGTATTTGATATGAGTGAGTGGTTGTCTGGCCGCTGTATGAGGTGTGTCTTCCTCGGGACGCAGCATGTGTCATCGGGTATCGGGCCGTAGACTGTGATAGTTATGACCGGACTGTGGTCAGCGGCAGTCGTGTGCACTTGTTACAAGTTCCCGGCCACGGTGTTGTGTGCGCCGTAGTCCAAAATGTGGTTGGCCATGTCGTGAACCAGCTGGGAGTGCTGGAGTTAGATGCCCGATATTTGTGGGCGTTACGTTTATGTCTCCAGCGTTGGTTGTATCTGGTAAATTAGATATAGCAACATGTAGTGGAAGTTCAGGGGGGATTGCGGTGAACGTTTCTACATTAGTGTTTGCTTTTGTTGTTGATACGGGTATACGCGACGTCGAGGAGATCTTCGGTGGTGTTCCTGGTTGAGAAACGAACGCGAGTGATAAGTAGTAGTACGGCGCGAAGGCAAGGCAATAACCAGTGAAGTGCCAGTGTGGTGGTTTAATTGGAGCCAGCTTCCTGTGGTTCCCTCCAAGCGTAAAGAGTTTCCTTCGTTCATTCAATTTACAGGTACTGTTACGAGGCCTCTACAGTAATTCCTGCGATACATGAAGGTGGGCTCATAATATGTGTGTGCACAGTGAAATGAACATTGATTCTTGTGTTTCCCCATGCTAACTGTTAAGAAGAATAAGAAGCCAGGCATGTGTAACTGTAACGATTTCAGGCGGTGATAATCTGATTAAATTAATGATAACCAACAATAATAATGAATTATGTTTACATTTTGTTACACTGAGAGTTAATGTGGCTTTGCCGACTCTTGAATCAATAATATATATATTAAATATCAAACCAGTACACCACTTGTATGACTTGATTAATTATCAAATGACAGTACAGCTCAAATTTTCAGAACGAGACCGATTCAAGGTCGTAAGAAGGGAGGAGAATGTAAGTGTAAATCGGAGTTGTAAAGTGTGAGGAACTTTTGACCCCTCCAGCCTTTCTGGCCGGCGGCAGTCGCAGTTTGTAATAACAAATATATTTTCCAACGAAAGTAAAAAAACCTTTTCAAAATGTACATACTTGTTTGGACCAGTGTATTGTTGGAGAGAGTCCACGAACATACCAGCCTACCATACCAATAAATAATTCCAACCAACATGACTAACCAACCATCAAGTTCGACTAAATATATCAAAGGTCAACATCTACCAAACAAACAGACAATACCAAACGTCCATGCTGACTGTACAAACCAATGAAAATCGACCATTCAACAATCAGTACTGAGCAACCATCATTACCAACCAACAGTACAGACTGTCCATACCAGCTTATCATACCAAACACCCATACCAACCCACCAAACCAACCGACCATCGACCATCAAGTCCAATTAGACATATCAACCAACAAGACCGACCAACTAGCAATTCAAATGGACGTAACGAAACTATAAGGCTGACTAGAACAGAAAAGCCATACGAGATGACCAAGCAAACTGACCAAACAAGCCGACCCGGCCAAGCTTCAAAAACCGACCGACTAATCATTAATGCCAACCAACCATACAGATTGTTTACTCCAGCTGACTGAACAAAACACCCATTGCAACAATCCCAACTGGCGATTAAGTTCGACTGGACATAACAATGGGCAGAAACCCCACATACAAATCGATCATACCTGCCAATTTTGTGAACCATCAACACCAGGCAACCATATGAAATAACCATCGATACGAGTCAATCATAAAAACCAATAATATCAACAAAACTACTAACTGATCATGCCAACATTTCACACCAGTCTACCATATCGTATAGGCTTACCAAACAACTAAGCCGACAGACGAATTCAACAAACATTAAAAGAAGAGCCATCAATACCGACCAGTTACACAGATAATCCATATCACTTTCCCATAACAAACACTCAGTTAAGCTGAGACATTTTGACAAGTGTCGGTCTCGGCAGGAGATGGTCTCGGCAGGAGCCGGTCTTAAATGGGTCAGTCTTGTGTGGAGTCAGTGTGGATGGCTTGTCTATATGGCTGCTCGATCTGTTTGGAAAGTCAGGTTGGTGTGACAATTATGAGGGATTAAGCGAAGGCAGCTGACTCTTGGTGTTAAGGGGGACTGACAAATCAGTACATCTACAATGGGTAAAATAACCAAAGGCAACTAGTTGGAGAGAGTGAGAAGGAGTTGGGTATCGGAGGCAAGGTGTAGGGGATGAGGAGTGTAAAGAGTCGGGTGATGGTTTGGTGGCATGTGTGGATGGCGAAGGTGTGAGAGGATTGAGAGTCTAGTGTAGGTTTGGAGGTGTGAGTCGATAGTTATGGAGAGCGAAGTGGGAGCATGTGTAATGTAATGCCAACAATTCACTTAGGCAAGAAGGAGGCTTTTGTTTGTTGAAGGGACTCAGCATAATGATCGATTATGAAGACAATGATTAATTGGCATTTATCAGTCATCTGTTGGTCGTCGTACCTGGCGCGGCTGTGCTAGAGCCTACAACTTCCTTATCAATATCGAACCACAGAGAGGAGCGAATTCAACAAACACTACATGGAGGTTTTAAAATAATTTTTTAAATAAATGTTTCTAACATTTTAGAAGTTGAAATTTTTTTCTTAATAACTATTATATTTTATTTTGTGATAATAATGTTTGTTGTGAGACTTTTGAAGATTTTCCCTATTTGTTGAGCTTTGTGTCTACCAGGATAAGGCCAAGGTGGCCTTTGTTATCAACAATTTAATTTCCCCAATTAACAAGTTTTTTTTTGGATTATTTGATTTGTAAAGTCTCCCAGCTAGCTTCAAGGTCAAGGTTACAAAAAAACAACACAATGGTCCTAAATATAATGTAATTTTAAAATTTTGTTTATGTTTTTGTGATGTTTGTGAATTTTTCGAGTTCAATTTTACTGGGGTCAAGGTCGAGTTCATAAAAAACCAACATGGCTGTTAGGGTGAACAATTTATATTGAACCCCACTTTTTTCAAAAAAAGTTTGTTATTTTGAGATTAATGTGACCTTTCAGAGTCAAGTTCTCCCACATCCAAGGTGTCAGATGGAGTATGTAATGTAATCAAGTATAGCTGCTTTCCCTCCTGAACTTGAGTGCTCTAAGCCGTTAGTCCGTCTTGCTGCTTTGAGGACTATGCGGAATCTGCTTTGCTCTTTGAGAATTCCAGCGGGAAAACATGATTTTGACGTAAAATCATTAATTTGTGAAGTTTTTTTGGGGTTAAATATAATGATTTTGTCTGTCATGTGGCCGCCACAAGCCACCGAGCGCGACACCCGGCTGTGACGTCAGCACAGATGGCAGACGGCTTCAGGCTGTGATCCCAGTCATATCCTGCTTTGACGAAGATAAAATTCTGTAATAACAGGGAACGAAGATAATTTTTTACTACATTAATTTAAATGACACTTTGCTTGTGATTGTCCTTATAAATCCATGTAATTTGTATGGTAGGGATATAAAAATATTATGTTATTGTTGCACAGGTTTTGGACTGTGGAATTTAGTGGGAACTTCGGCTTACAAGTTCAACATTTACTTTCCAAATTTGTACGAAGTCGTGTATTTTGCATGGAGCACCATAAAAATTTTCGGATAAAACACTTGATGTCGTGTGGAGTAGTGGCAGAAGCACCCCTCTTCACACTCTGCACTTACTCATTCTGCAGTTTCAGTATCAGCACTTACTCGGATGCCGTGTGGAATTGTGGCAGAGGCACCCCTCTTCACACTCTGCCCTTCCTCATTCTGCAGTTGCACTGCCAGCACTTACTCAGAGGTCGTGGAATATCAGCTTCGAAGATGGATGGTTGCCAGCCAATACACACACATTGGTGCTCCGTGAGTGACAGAAATCTGCATCTGAGAGACTCTCTGAGGCTCTCTAAGGTGGCGTAATTGGATGTGTTCTTGGGAGAAGAAACCCATCGCTACCCACTGCGTTATAAAGACTGAACTTTTGAGAATAATAATTTGAGAGGATATTGTTCCATTGAAATTTTCCCATGCACTCGTTTCTGTGTCTCGATTTTGTGCAGGTAGCTTGCCGACACATGGAAGCAGGTATGTCAATCTCTACTTGCTCCATTGGAACTTTTCCCAAAAAGCAGAGACCCTCTACCTTTTACCAAAGATGAATGGGTTTGGTAAAGTAACTTACAACAGTTTCTCATTCCTGCTCTCTATTGGTTGCCAGAATAATTTTGTTTCTCTTGTGAACTTCCCTATTAACGTCGCAAATGCATTACTAATTGACCAAGATGNATCTTGTGAACTTCCCTATTAACGTCGCAAATGCATTACTAATTGACCAAGATGTTCACCGAGGTACAAAATCAGATATAATAAGAACATGTAGAATTTATTTACAAGAAAACTCCCCATCAATTTGATAGTGAATTATACCATAA
>NQII01003988.1:0-28366 GCA_002778355.1 Clitarchus hookeri
TAAACTTTTCTTCTTAGGCGCCATGATATTCTGAAATAAATAAAAAAGAAATATATATTTTCAAATAATGAATTAACGAAAATGTGATATCGATAACTTGTAATCACTAGTAACTATGTAAAGCTGTTCTAATTTAAAATGTATCGATTACAGTAAATATTCTTATTAAGGAAAATAATTAGGTACTTGCAATGATTACTTAGTTAGATATTTAAATTAAATGAAAAATAATTTTAAATTTCTAACCTAATAAACTAAAACGCATTGTAATGTTTTATGCTCATATAGAGAACATAAGGCACGAAATACAACTGAGGTGTTCGTTTCGGCATTCTTATTTAATTTCTACAATCATGATTCTACGGAAATCTCTAAATTTTTTACTTTCATAACTATTTAGGCGCACTTACCTTTGTTTACTTGAACAATGNATTTTACATTTCTAACCTAAAAGACTAAAACGCAACGTAATGTTTTATGTTCATATAGAGAACATAAGGCACGAAATACAACTGAGGTGTTCGTTTCGGCATTCTTATTTAATTTCTACAATCATGATTCTACGGAAATCTCTAAATTTTTTACTTTCATAACTATTTAGGCGCACTTACCTTTGTTTACTTGTCCAACGTGCAATTCAGTTCGAAACAATGGATGCCGGTTTCAATTTCACTACGTACTCGTACTAACACGACACAGCAAATTTTAAAATGAATTCCGAATCAGGCTGAGCAACTTATTCACACAATTAAAACAAAAATGCAATAACTTGGTTTCAGTGAAGCGAGAGGTCGGGTGGGTCGGCCATTTGCATTTGTTGTCTTTTTTTTTATGGTTTGGCTGACATGGAGATGTAGCCAACACTTTTACTTTAACTTTCAACTTTATTGGACGAAAGACCGTGTTGTGCCAATCAACGAAGCTTCTTCACTTAATTAAAAGAGACAAACAATTTTTATTAACCCTATACAGAGAATCGATCCATTAAAAATATTTTTAGTAGGTTTGCCTCTTTGATGCATCGAATAAGAAACATCGATGTATACTCGATGTTGAAGGATTAACAATACCTCTTTTTGATTCGATGCATTGATACTTTACATCGAGTGCTTTTAATATATCGATGTATATCGTTCTCCTCTAGTGAAGACAAGAATAGATTTTGTTGTTGCAAGCTGAGAGCATAAACAAAAGGGGAAAAAGCGACAAATTCACTTATGATGTGTGCAGAAGTGTCGAAATGTAATCTTTTATGTCGATACTTGCTTTGATGTGACGCAGATTAAATGACTATCCCTACTGCTTATGAGAATCGCCAGGAAATAATATGGCGTGATTAAATTATACATTTTGGAAGTTAAATTGCTTTGACAATACTGAAACTATTATGCGTATAGTGATATAAAATACGGTAGAAGAATTGTATTTGGTGAAACGTCGCCCCGTTCTGTGGCATTTGTATGAATCCTTTTCTTCGCGCCTAACTTTTGAGATAAATTTCCGTAAATTCCTTACTCAAATGTAACATCCCCTCTTCTAGGCTGTCCTGTGTTCTCACTGACGTTACGAGACTCGCACACAATTTGTTGCTGCAATATATGTCTAAAGGTGTCCCGACAAATAGATTCCGAAAACTGATAAATTAAATTCCTTTGTTGAAATAAATTTTTTTCTCAANTAGGCTGTCCTGTGTTCTCACTGACGTTACGAGACTCGCACACAATTTGTTGCTGCAATATATGTCTAAATGTGTCCCGACAAATAGATTCCGAAAACTGATAAATTAAATTCCTTTGTTGAAATAAATTTTTTCCTCAAATTTTGTATTTTTGAAAATTCCTATCTTTTATTGAATAATTCAGGCAGTAACTGTTCGGTGGATATTTATAATTTGTCTCGCTTGGCAATGGCACACTCCATATTCGCCTCGATGTCGATGGGTAATTATTAAGTTTAGGGGCTTTTCTGTAAAAATAAAAAATAATTCACGGAAAATGGTATATTTCCACTCTACTAATGATGCAGAACACGAATATACGAGGGGCATTAACGTCCGACTAATTTCGTAATATGTGCCCACCTAACCTAACAGAACCTAACCCCAGGATGGGTGAATCACTATTTTACATTTTTAAACTAACCTAGGATTGTTGGGTTTTACACTAACCTAGGATTTTTGGATTTTACACTAACCTAGGATAGTAGGGTTTTACACTAATCGAGGGTGTTTGGGTTTTAGACTAAACTACGAATGTAGGATTGTAGGGATTTATAGGAACCGTGAAACACACCAAAAGAATGTAAATTGACTCACCTAGGTAGGAAGGAGACTGGTATAATTCCTCTGATGTTAATAGATGTAAACAAACATATTTCACAAGTTTTTTACATATGTTCTACTTAATTNCTGGTATAATTCCTCTGATGTTAATAGATGTAAACAAACATATTTCACAAGTTTTTTACATATGTTCTACTTAATTTAACATTACGCTCTCTTGAATATGAACAAGGTAAGCTGTGCAGAACCCATTAATGCAACTTTTGTTGGTCTAGGACGTTTCGTTCAGAAACGTAAACAAACTGGCTATACTGTTCATTTTGCAATTTTGTTCAATTTTTTAAAAATATGTTGTACTTATTTTAAAGCTACGCCCCTAGTATATTCGTGTNATTTTGTTCAATTTTTTAAAAATATGTTGTACTTATTTTAAAGCTACGCCCCTAGTATATTCGTGTTCTACGTGACTAGTAGAGTAGAAATATATCATAATTTCGAATTTTTTTTTGTGTTTTTCAGAAAAGCCCCTAAACTTAATAATTACCTGTCAATGTTTACAAATGTTTTTGTTAAATATTTACAAATTGCGGGCGGATTTTGCTGTTAAATTATTATTATTCTTCCTTGAAATACTCCTTGGACANTTGCTGTTAAATTATTATTATTCTTCCTTGAAATACTCCTTGGACAGGTGATAACCAAGGATAAAAAATTAAAAATTGACCAATTTGTTGTGGACAGAGGACAGAGGACTTGTCTCATGATGTCACACGATTACTTGGACCAATCAGTATTGTCGACGTTGGAAATGATCCAGGACATCCTTGGACAGGGGACGTGGTAATCGTAGCAGGTCCCCTAGCCTTGTATACTGATTAACCTTGTCACCTTGCCGTTGGTTTCGATGTGGCGCTCACAAGGGGTGTGTTGAGCGAGTCATGTCCCCCTACTGGAGATATGTGCTATAACATTATGAAATCAGAGGAANAGGTGATAACCAAGGATAAAAAATTAAAAATTGACCAATTTGTTGTGGACAGAGGACAGAGGACTTGTCTCATGACGTCACACGATTACTTGGACCAATCAGTATTGTCGACGTTGGAAATGATCCAGGACATCCTTGGACAGGGGACGTGGTAATCGTAGCAGGTCCCCTAGCCTTGTATACTGATTAACCTTGTCACCTTGCCGTTGGTTTCGATGTGGTGCTCACAAGGGGTGTGTTGAGCGAGTCATGTCCCCCTACTGGAGATATGTGCTATAACATTATGAAATCAGAGGAANGCTCACAAGGGGTGTGTTGAGCGAGTCATGTCCCCCTACTGGAGATATGTGCTATAACATTATGAAATCAGAGGAATGAAAATTCGTCTTAAGGATTACTAATTTATCCATTAATAATCTTGTCAATTGTAGGTGGTATGCAACTGTGGATACTCAAAAAAGTCATCTAGATATACTTAGCTAGAAATAACCAATATGTGTGTTGATGCTTCATACGCCTATACCACAGTATTTATCTCCACCACATTTAACTTCCGTTCCCCCTCAAACCAATTCCTCTGTGCGTTACGACTGGTTTGTACATTTTTGTTATTGTAGTTTTTTTTAAAAATTGATTTATGAAGAACACGTCATCTCAGATTTCTTCACTGCTAAACCAAATTCAAAAGGGTAAAACTACACAAGAAAAATTGTAATTATATGCCAGAAATTGCAGTATGACCCTCAAACTCAAGCTAATGTAGGAGTTTGGCAAAATCAAGTGTTAAGCACAAAAATGAATTCTCTAGTTTATTACAATGTTCGAAAAACCCATGCAATTCACCAAAGAGCAGTATTGAAAAAAGTTACTTTTATTAATCATAGTTTATTTTGCTAGTTTATTATGTACATATTTTAATATAATTGGGAAAATGTTAAAATAAAATAATTCTTTGTTTGTAAAAATTTTACACAAAGTATTAGGANATATTTTAATATAATTGGGAAAATGTTAAAATAAAATAATTCTTTGTTTGTAAAAATTTTACACAAAGTATTAGGCCTATTTGAAATCAGTTTTTTAAATCATGCTAAAGATATTGAGAAATTTTTTTTTTAAATTGTTTTTTAGTAGACAACCTGATACTCTGCCAGTAGACATTTTCTGTCCCTTTAGTTCAACATTTTTTCGTTGGTACGTCACGCTTCAGTAGTTTGATTTCTCAAACATAATTTAGGTTACCAGATCATTTTTTTCTGTAATAAAAACAGCACAGTGTATCTTATTTAAGAAGGTATGTCAATAATAGTAATAATGCTATACTTGCTATTGGGCCGCTGCCCGGTGGCAAGTTCATCCCCGCTCTTCCTCACTTCCTTTCCAGGCCCTTCCTGAACTTCCCAGAACCTTTTACTGTCACTACCTCTTCCCGAAATCACNCCTCACTTCCTTTCCATGCCCTTCCTGAACTTCCCAGCACCTTTTACTGTCACTACCTCTTCCCGAAATCACACGTGGGAATCGTGCCGGACGATGCCGCTGGTCTGCGGGTTTTCTCGGGGATCTCCCGTTTTCCCTGGCCTTTCATTCTGGTGCTGCTCCATACTCACCTCAGTCACCCTCATCCACTCTCAATACCTCGCTGTTAAAGAGACGTCCAAATCTCTTCACTCACTCTTCCCACAATAAAATCTACTCCCTCACCTCACCTCATGACATTTTTATTGTTGTACCTTTTTCCAGTATTTATCTTGCACAACATATTTTTAAATTAAAATGTTGAAATTTTTGAAATTTGGCAATTTTATGACTGTTTTATTCACTCAGATATCAGCAACATAAGTAAATGTTCTTGTGTTATTTTGGAGACANAAATTAAAATGTTGAAATTTTTTGGCAATTTTATGACTGTTTTATTCACTCAGATATCAGCAACATAAGTAAATGTTCTTGTGTTATTTTGGAGACAATACAGTAGTTTTCTTTTAAAAAACCTGTGGATAATACATGTTAACCTGCATTGCAGAGTGCAGGTGAACAGTGATNCAATACAGTAGTTTTCTTTAAAAAAACCTGTGGATAATACATGTTAACCTGCATTGCAGAGTGCAGGTGAACAGTGATGCTGACAGCATGCTCATTCACTGAGTGATGATGGAGAGTCATCAGGCAGAAGCAACCCAGAACTACATCACCGTGATCCCAGTGGAGTACCCCAGAAGCAGGGTTTACCCGCAGCCCCCAGAGTATATTGTCGACCAGTACAGGTAATAATCATGACAGGCAGTTGGTATATTGATGCTTGAGCGGGCAATAGGAAAGAAGTTTCATTTTGTTGAACGTTGTTAAACTGACCGCTGGCTGATTGTTGTCCATAATGTTTGGCATAAAGTTTGCCAATGTAGGATCCTTGACTGGGATAAGTTTCTTAATTATTAATTACAACTTACATAGTTATACTTCATTACTGGATGAAATTGTTTTTATCATCATTCCATAACAGTATGAGTATTGAAACTGTGTTGTTTGTGCTACAGTCTAGTCGAACATCTAATGTGAGGCTATTTTCTGTGTTGTAGTGACTATGTAAGGGAGCGCACAAGAGAGGACTATGCAAGAGGGGACTATACCATCAGCTCGGAGCCTCAGTTTGAGGAGGTGGGGCCGCTTTACACGGTTAGCCAGCGATTTGAGCGCGACAAGAGCTATGGCCACGACACTGACAGGGAACGGGAGTGGGAGCGGCCGCTACACTCGCTAGTGTCCAGCTCAGACACCTCCCACCAGCCTGCTAAGGATGGCACCACGGATCTACACACAGATGATCAGAGGCTCGCTCAGGTGTCTCCATCACAGCGTGAGTTATCCCAACCACATCACTCATATCTGTTGTGAAGTGTGGTTTTGTCAACTGCTTTTCTTTGTCATGTGTTGCTGTTTGTTTATGATCTGCACAACTTTGATAGTTTAAATAACAGGTAGTTGTTTAGTGACACTTATTTATGCATGGGCATTTTTTGTTCAGCTCACAACCTAAAAACAGGGAAATTGCTGTGTAAAAATATAAAGAAAATGCAAAAATAATATTGATGAAAATGCTGAAAAAAGCAAAATACATCATCCTACATACAACATAAATACAGTCTCAAAAACTAGGTATAACGTAGATTTAAAAAATTTCGTAACAATTCCAAAAACTATGAAAATATAAGAAATGCCTATGACTAGCTACAGAAAACTAATAGCATGCCAATCTGTGCCACCTTGCTTCCAGAAGTGCAAGCAGAGTGAGTTTAGAGGCCTGCAATTTACCTGCATCATATTATTGTGTTTGTTTTATATTTTTTAGTCAGTTATTGTGTGTATAACAATGTAATTGTTTTTTTAAATTTATTTTATTGGTTTTTCTTTTTCATTAATATTCATTAAATTTATATTATTTTTAAGCTTTTACATTAACTAAACATTTACCAGATAATAGTGGGAAACACCAGTGGCATGCATGATTATGCACAATATGTATTCATCTAAATAAATAGAAAAGTTATTTTCCAATTTTTAAAACAAGGGAGATAAGTTGAGCATTTATGTAGTAAAAGTTGTGGATATCTTTTTCTTTTAAATTAGGATGTACCCACCGTGTATAATTATTAATCAAATTACTTGTTTAAACAGGGATATATAGACTGTGGAATAAACAATATACTTTTTTTTTTGCTGTAATTTTGTGGCAAAACATATTGTGCAAATGCTTCATGATATGTAGCATGTTAAAACTAGTGGCAAATTTTGTGATGGCAATGTGTACTTGAGTAACAGTGCAGTGATCTTGCAGAAGATGCAACAATTGCAAACTAGAGGGAGGATAGTGGAGTGCTGACACAAAATACAGTTTTCTGGGGGAAAAAAAGAATAAAAAAAAATAGGAAGAACGGAAAATAAGACAGATTATTCAGTGGTGAAACACCAAAGATGGACAAATTTCCCTTAAAAATTGTGACACCTGGCAATAAAACATACCTATGTGGCGATCTGAAGTTTGCAACTGCCTTCTTCCAATGACATAAAAAAAGACCTGTTCTCATCTCTTCATACCTTTCAGCACAAAAGTGACACAAGGTGCTGCACTCAACACGTATACATTCAAATCACACTAACCACAATTTCAGAGTGTCAAGAGACATCCCACCCACCTTCAAATGACTTATTTCAAACAACTCTTGTGGCAAGGGACACAGCTGAGTAATTGGTCGAGTGACCAGCCAGACCTTGGCTTTTACAAAGCTGTGATGGGTTGTCGTGGTCTCAGGAGCAGGGAGAAGGAAGGTTTGACTTACGGTACTAGGTTTTAAAATTATTGCAGAGTTATGAATGGCACCAGAGCACGAGAAACTCTTCCTGGTTGTGGGCCGTTCGCCCACGTGGCTCTCCTGAGATCACCCCGCCACGAGAGTTACATGTCCATTTCACATGCCAAAAACACAATAGTTAAGACTCTGTTAGGGGGTGCGGTTAATCAGTGGGTAGAAGATTCAAAACAGTTATATGGCCGTGACGCGGTTAGCAGTGAAATGAAATAACCACTTTTCACTGAATTGATTTTTACTCACTGAGTTTCCTCCGAGGAGGCATGTACACTGGTCTAGCAGCTATGTCGCACCAGCAGCCTACATGGAACACAAAAGTCAGGTTGATGATGAAGTATTGAAAGGTATTTCACCCATGTCGCGGTTTGAGCTGGCAGGGTTGAAAGTGGCATGGTCTCCGGGCTAATGAAAGAAAGAATTACGTTCCAGGCAACAGTAAAAGCTATTGATACACTAAATGATGAGTACAAAAAGTTAAAGTGCCCGTAGGCACGCATGACACGTGTCCTCTCTCGGTAAGCGCTTGGAACAAACTGAAAATTCATGGCGGAGTCCGCCGGGACCCCAACTCAGAAACGTACCAGTTGCACTCAAAAATACAATGGCACTTTTACAAAAGAAATAAACACACACGAACACAATTACATCACACTAAAAGACACAATAACCCTTTGTAATGAATTTGCGTAAGCAAATTACACATAGAAAGAAAATGGATTGGCACAAAGATACTTAAGCAGTGTAATTTAATGTAACGTCGGAGTTGTATTTCCCAGTGCGTAGCATGTTTCTTTGGGTTGTTTACATTTTGAACATTTAAATACAATTATTAAAAAATCCCTTGCACCATCATTTTCATTGATTATAGGGTGGCAGTGGATGGCTCACAGTAGACGAGTCCATTCTCATCTATAATGCATAAGTTATAATAAAGTTTGTTTGACCGAAATCGGTTCAGTAGTTTTCATTTTAGGCTAACATAATCTCACTTTCTTTTAACATGGGAGTCACCCATCTTAATATTACAGACAGGTGATGCGTTACTCCACTTCCCATGTATAAGCACTTCCGGCCTGTGTATAGCACAGTCCAGGGTCACGTGCCTCAGCGAGTTATTTGTGGCATGTGACGTAATCATCTGGGAATGTATATAAGTAAGACCAAGAGTGTAACATGTCACCTCGCTCCGTGTCATTAGAGAATACACATCAGACTGTTGGGGAAGAACAAATCATCATCTTCCCAGCCAGATGCATGCACCAACATCCAAGAACAGTGACTTAACCAAGAAGAGTGATTTAACATGCCACGAAGACACTACAGGAGGAGAAGATACTATCCAAGGAAGATATTTAGGAATATTGAAGGATTTGGTGTGGACGTAGCTAAATAGGATGATGTTTTTGTTAAACAAGTCATGCAGTGTCAAGAAAGTTATGTTTTGATTTCTTTATTGTATAGATATGGTTTACAGGGTATGACAAGTAATCCTGGTAGTGGATTGTTGGAAATGTGTTTTTTCCGTTGTACTCATAATAGTCCTGCTCTTTCATTAGTTTATATTAATCAAATTGATGTTTGTGATGATATACGTTGGAAGACTTTTGGAGTTCATGGGAATGTTTTAAATCAGACTTCTTTTATTTCGGCCATCTTCACCATTTTTCCAACGCTTCTCCCTCAGCGACCTGTCTCTACTACCCACACCCCTGCGCTGGTATTGTACTCTGGGTATATAAGGGGCATGCAGCCCACAGTTTGATGCTGACTCTCACAGCGTAGTTGGAGGGTGTCACTCTGTCAGACTGCGTGCAGGCGCCTCAAGCTTTTGCTTACCGCTAACTGATTCTCGTAGTTCAGTCTAGATCGTCTTGCTGCCTGCCGGCTCACCAAAGCCTTCCGCGCTTCTCAATTACCCAGTAGCCATGCACCTATAGCTCACGAGTCTGAGTACCGTACGACTGGGGTCCACCTCTGCGTCTCTTCCGAGACTGGGCTTCACTCTGGTATCCTAGGATTGGCTCCTCAGGCCTTAGTCAGGGTACGGGCTGGTTATCTGTGTTTACTCTTCCAGCAATAAAGAGACACGAGCCATATTGGCTGAATTATCACTCGCAGATAACTATTCTTTCTCCACCAGCTCCCTCTGTCTCTTGTTTTGTCCATGGAACCTCCAATATTCTTGCAGGAGCAGGCACGAGCTGCAACCTCTGTTCCTATCTTCCTGGGTAACACAAGAGCGGTATCCTTCCCTTGGCTATTGTCACCTTCTATAAGTGCTTGGGTCTGCTGGCAACATTCTGCCACCAAGTTACTTGCAGGAGACCAATTGACACACCTCTGCTATGTAACTCTGTCTCTTCATGATGCTTGGCTCTATGGCGATGTCCCACCTTCTTGAGTAACACAAGAGCGGTGGCCCCTATCCTGCTATTGACATCTTCAGTCAAGTGCTAGGGTCTGCTGGTGATGTCCTGCCTGCCAAGTTACTTGCTGGAGACCAGTGGTCAGGCATGTCTACCCAATCCACCTGCCTACCCAAACTTCCTCTCAGGCCTTGCATATCCCTACCGGTACACCCACTGTCCATATTTCTGTACTATCTACCCCCTTATGCCTTGCCACAGGGCTGGGCGAGATAAAGCTGCCAAATGGGTACTAGCCCTGATTGGAGGCTTGGAAGGTAAGGAACAGGGTGTCAGCCAAATATACATGTGGAAGAGAGAGGAAGCCACTCAGCAAAGGGGAACATCCACCAGCTCCACCGGAGGGAACAGAAGCCTTTTCTGGCATGTCCCGCATACCGTCTCGCTATTACTTCCTACACCACCAAAGAAACCAGTAACACATAGTCTGCTCTCAGCAGGTGGTCAGATTGCTGAACTTGACACATAGCTTGATGCTGTTTTGCGTGCAAACAATACCTTCTCTCATGTTCAATGCTCCTTAATTGCCATCTGAACCCCCAATAGTAATTCAGTCAAGTGGACGACGCCTGCTTCCCAGCCGTCTGGTGGTAGGGAAAGGCACAGATGCCGGCTAACATCAGTAACACCTGTTAGGTGGGGTGCCGAGTCTTTTTTTTCTTGGCACCTAATGGGGCCCAATGAGGAATGTACGGCTACGAGTAAACGCGCTCAATACGGGATGCCTTTGAGAAAAGTGTCTTGGGCGCCTGCAGATACACCTCAGTACCGACTTCAGGGAGTTGAGTTAAATACCCCCTGGTGCCCTCAAGCAAAATCGAAATGGCCACAGCTGTGAACACAGAGGAGAGCATGGTGCAAATCTGCGTGATAGAAGATTTCTTTGGTACAGGCCGATATTATATCACGTGCACGCACTGCGATGCCGCCTTCCATTACATATGCCTAGGTTGGGAGGACCAGGAGAGAGACCTCTAAATCTTTTCTAACTTCAATTCTTTTTCGCTAATACTTTTAATTCTACTAAATTATTTCCGCCAGTGTGGGAGGTCGATAAGGTGCCAGGAGGGAACTGACGTCCCTCCTGCCTTCGTAAGTTCTTCTTGCGATGGAAGTTTTCAAGACGTAAATAATCAATAAACTACTGTGGCGCTGCTCTTTGCTTGTTTGTCTGTGAAGCTGTGCGTGACTCTGCACACCGGAAGCTTGTATGTGAACTGTTTCTATGGAATGATAAATAAAAGTACAGAGTAAAATAAACAAAAACTTGACTTTATTTTGTATTTGTTTGGCATTTTGTATTTGTTTGGCACCTTTAACGTTTCACGTTTCTACCGATTGAGCTAACTGAACTGTAATTTCCACCATCAATCTAGATGGTGCGACGTTACAAACTTCAGTATAACCTCTTTTGTAACATGCTTCCTGATTGGCTGTCGTCTGACCTCGCCATATACATCCTCCAACCAGCAATGACGAGACTATAGCCAACCAGGATATTTTTCTTTAACCTCACGTGATTTATAACGTGCAATGCTTACGATCCTAGGGAACAAATGAACAATACGTTATACCCTCTAATAACAAATTAAATATCACCTACAAAGGATCTCTATATCTCTATGTCAACAAACTAGTAAGATAATCAAAAATTAAACTGCACTTCGTTTAAATCAAATAATAAAGCTTAGTTTGGAAATTATATTAAATTAATTGTAATTGTCAACACAACCAAATATTCTGTAACCATAGATAAATATAATACCTGGAAAACCGCAATGTTACAGCACGCAGCCCACAGTTTGATGCTGACTCTCTCGCGTAGTAGTAGGGTGTCACACTGCCCATCTGCGTACAGATGCCTCAAGTCTTTGGTTACTGCCAGCTGATTCTCGTCGTTCTGTCTAGATAGTCACACTGCCTGCCGGCTCACCAATGCCTTCTGCGCTTCTCAGCTACCCACTCTAGAGCTCACGAGTCAGAGTACCATACAACTGGGGTCACCCTCGCCCCCCGTGCCTCCTGTCGCCTCTTCCGAGACTAGGCGTCACTCTGGTTGGCATTGTAGGATCAACCTTTCAGGCCCTCATCAGGTTACAGGCTGGTTATGTGTGTTTACTGTTCTGGTAATAAGCTGACATAAGCAGAATATGTTGAATTATCTCTCACAGCTAACTATTCTTTCTCCACCCGCTCCTGCTTTCTCCTGTTTTATCCACAGGAGCAACACGAGAGCGATATCCTTCCCTTGGCTGTTGTCACCTTCTGTAAGTGCATGGGTCTGCCAGCGATGTCCCGCCTATCTAGTTACTTGCAAGAGACCAATATACACACTCCTGCTATGTAGCTCTGTCTCTTCATGATGCTTGGATCTATGGCGATGTTCCGCCTTCCTGAGTAACACGAGAGTGGTCGCCCCATATCCTGCTATTGACATCTTCAGTCAAGTGCTAGGGTCTGCTGGTGATGTCCTGCCTGCCAAGTTACTTGCTGGAGACCAGTGGTCAGGCCTGCCTACCCAATCCACCTGTCTACCCAAACTTCCTCTTAGGCTGTGCCTACCCCTACAGTACACCCACTGTCCACCTCTTTGTACTATTTACCCCCTTATGCCTTGCCACAGGGCTGGGCGAGAGGGCGAGATAAAGCGGCCAAACAGGGACTAGCCCTGATTGGAGGCCTGGAAGGTGGTGAACAGGGTGTCAGCCGAGTATACACGTAGAAGGGAGAGGAGGCCGCTCAGCCGAGGGCAACATCCACCAGCTCCACCAGAGGTAATAGAAGCATGCTCTGGCATGTCCCATGTGCAGTCTCGCCATTACCTTCTACACCACCAAAGAAACCAGTAACACATAGTCGGCCCTCAGCCATAGACAAGGTAGCCAGATGCCTGAACTTGACACCTAGTTTCACATAGTCTTGTATGCAAACAAGACCTACTTCCACTAGTACCCCTCCTCGTGTTCAGTGCTCCATAATTGAGATTCCAAAAGCTGCCAGCTCAACCCCCAACAGTAACCCTGTCAAGTGGATGACACCTGCCTTCCCAGCTGCCTGGAGGAGGGTGGGGGGAAGAGGCACCAACGGCGGCCAACTCCAGTAACGCCCGTGTGGTGGGGCGTCAATGTGTGCTTGTTGGAGCAAGGAAGCTTACAGTAGGGAACAGGGAGTTGGGTTCAAGCACCCTCTGAGGTTAGTTGTGGATCAAATTGGAGTCATGTTTTCCTCTGGCCTTCATTGCAGCTTTGGTCTATTGGTGAGGAGTGTGTTGCGGCTCTATTTTGTGGTAGTTTTGCTGAGTGAATATTGTGTCCCTATTTAGCCAGTCCCTCAGTTTCTAGGTGACACACATTTCTTGCGTGTCATCACCATCTTGTCACCATAGATGGATGCAGGAAATGTATGCATGTGAGGTGTGGCATGCCAGCCAACCAAAGGCCTTAGGAGATAAAGGGTCAATCTATAATTACACAGCAGAGACCTTAGGATGGTCTCATCATCCTCATGAGAGCCTGTCGAAGCCATCAGGGAGGATAGCAGAGGTATGAATGGTAGTGGTTAGCAGTACCCCAATGGGGAAACTTAAAAGCAATTTAAAATGTGAAGAAATTCATTTACAGTATCATGTAAATTTTTTTCTGGTATCATCTTTAAAAAAATGTACATCTGATATGCATTCATATATACCATACATATGAATTTTATGAGCTTGCTAATTTTTTAAAAGTGCTTAGTTTATAGTTTTATCAGGTAAATAATAATAAGAAGAAGGGTTTTAAAACTAAATATGTGTCTTCCATTTTCACCATATGATTAACTATGATTAAGTGTAAGAAAACAGTGTTAAAAATGTTAATAAATATTTTTCATTTAAATTATGCATGTGTGGTTGACAATAGTAATTTTTAAATTTATGAAATCCAAAGCCTTTTGACTTTGTGTACCTTTGTTGAAATGAGGAAAAAATTAAAATTACTTTTGCGAGTTCACTGTGCAGTGTGGCTTGTACCCCTGCTTCCCTTCCCCATATCCACCAGTGCTTGTGTCTTCCTAGATGGCTAGTTGCACCAGAGATGATGAGAGTACATTGGCCTGATTCGCACAGCTCCTTGGTATTGCACAGTACTTTACCAGAGTGCATGGGAAATTATTGCTTGCCTCCCTACTCAGTAAACTGGGTTTAATTACCAGCAGGTCACCTGGATTTTCGCATGTGGGAAACATGGATGATATTTCAGGAAGACGGTGGGTTTTCTCAAGTCACTCCCATTTTCCCTTTCCCTTGCGTTCTATTGCTGCTCCGTGTTCACATAATTTCACCCTGACCAGCACTCAAGACCTCGCTGTTACGTGCTAACCAAAACATCTATTTTTAAAGTCTTGTCGCGAGCAGGGTCGCTAGAGACAGAACAAGTGGCTCAGACATTTGGGAACAGGGAAGAAGGTCGGCATGGAACATAGTACTGAACTGTCTTGGTATTTTTCTGGAATGATTGTGGAAAACCATGGAGACACCAAAATCAGAATGGCTAGACCAGGAATCAAACCTGGATCTTCCCAACTGCAAATCAGGTGAGTAACCACCGTGTTACCTTGCTCTGTGGAATTATCTAGAGATGGTCTTTCGACATAGTGACTTGCAGTTTGATAACAATCTGGATGGAAACTCTTCAGTTATAAATACTGCCTTATGCTGCTGGATGACAGTAGTTGTAAGACCTTCTGTGTCGAGTCGTAGTGGAGTGCACTTCACAGAGTGAAGGCTTTAAGGAAGATACCCCATTAGCATGTGTGACCATACTGTTATATTAGAAAGTAATGAGTGAAATTAATTTAAATTGGAATGATAATGTATGACTAATAGGGTTTGCATTAAATAAAAGAGATTATAAAAAAGCTTTGTTGTATTTACAATAATCAACTTGACATGTATAGATATAAATTAATATGAACAATAACATGGCAGTCGAGGGAGGAACTTGTGATTAGATCTGTTAGCCACACATTTTCTGGAAACTTATAAGAGAGCCTAACTTTTTCTCTCAATGCCAAAAGCTGATAGAATTCTTAGATTGACTGTCAGCATGCCTAGTTTTTCAGTCATCTTGTTAGGTGGTGTGAATCGCAGAGTTGTAGGGGTTACAGTATGTTTTGTAGAATCTTCATAGCACAATGGTGTTATAGTTTCAATGCCACATGGGGGAGGGAGAATCACTGGTGTCTTCGCATAAAACTATCAACAATCATGACCCAATGTATTGTCATATTCTTTTGCTGGCTTGAATCCTGGCTAGTTGGCATATTAGAGTACTGTACTGCCATGATGTATAACACTACAATTACAGAGGATGCCAACTGTCATTATGGCATCACACCAGTAGTTAGTGAGATTGTGAGTGCTTGGGGTGCTTGCAAGGATAGTACTAGAGAGTGGGGAATGTAGATAGTCCATGGTACAGTGCAGAAGTGTGAGTAAATGTAAAGTTTTAGACATTTTTACTGGGTACCCGTCTTTACATTTACTTTCCTGTATCAAAATTGCTATATTGTGTCAAACCAGTGGGATTTTACTCACAATTTTTGTTAATAAGATTGGCTTAATGGCTTAATATAGATGTTGATTATTGTTGTACAGACAATGATTAATTTTTATAGCATTAATTTTTGTGGAATTTTTAGTAGGTGTTACTTATATTTTGAAAATATAAGCTGTGTGTAGAGTTTTTATTGCCTGTAATTGTAAATAAATTAGATGCAATTTTTAAAAAATTTTTAAATTAAATTAAAACTTGATTCCTATCATGGACCTGACTATTCCCAGATAACAGTAACAGTGTCATAATTGTTTATTTTGATTTGCTTTTAACATTCAGCTATTATAATTTATTCACCCATCACTTTAGAAAGAACTTTAAACCTGATCAGCCAGTGGTAAACTTATAGCTGCAACACTATAAGAAAGTAGTTCGTAGCAGTGTGGAGTGAATTTCAGGAAAGTGGTATTGTTTTTGAAAGAAACAATAATAATGTGCAGTTCACTTTTTTTTTTAACACTTTTTATAAACAAAGTATTCTCTACATCAGAATGCTAATCATTATCCAAGAGTGCATATTCATTTCTACTGACCCACAATCAGCCTTATAAACCTGTTGATTGGCACACATTCTTCAGAGATCACTTGACAATGTATTAAATCACAGTGAGCTTGAGTGTGGTCGGGATTGGAACTGTATGCCAAGTGATGTGATGTGATGTGATGTGGAAGCTGTAACAACTGTGCAGCTACCCCTGTAACATGTTTTGCTGCTGTTTTGACTGTCACTGGAGCAGTGTCGTCACCTCCTGCTCAGATCTGCGTGCATTGTCGCAGTGTGTTAGAACTCTGTCTGCTCGTCCAGTATGGGCATAGTCTCCTTTGACTGGGAGGACTTGGTGCTGGAGGTCCCAGTGGTCTTGGTGCTACTTGTTGCACTCCCAGTTGTGGTGCATGATGTCGTCTTGCTTTTGGCAACTGGGGTTTGTGCCTGTCTCTTGCCACACGACTTGCACAGCGTTTTGCGGACAAACGTGCGAAAGCCGTTGTGCCACCAGGCATAAATGACGGGGTTCAGGAGCGAATTGAGAAATCCCAGGATGGCGAGGGGGGCTCCAATGGCCACACGCAGGCTCTTGCAGAAGTTGACATTTTGTGAAGTAGCCTCACAGGCCACATACAAGCAGCATGCTATGAAGTAGGGCACCCATGTCAGGACGAAGGACCCATTGGTGAAGAGTACTACTTTGATGGCCTTCCACTTCTTTGGGGAGGACTTCTTCTGGTCTTGATCAGTGTTCGTGGCGGCATTGGTTCCCCGGTTGAGTCGCATGGCAGGCCCTGCACCAGTGCTGGCCACAGCGCAGCCAGAATTCTTGTCAGCATGCTGTAGCTGCTTGACCTTCTGCAGGGCGTGATATAAGATGATGGAATAGAGCACAGTGGCAGCCAGCACTGGGAGAAAGCCAACCGCTGCTGTCAGTACAACGAGCCCAGGCGGGGCCAACCGTATGAACCAGCATACCTTGCCGTTGTTGGTGTTGCCACGCCAGCCAAGTGCCGGCAGGAAGCCCACTAGCAACCCCAGCAGCCAGGTGAAGGAGATGAGCCAGCGCGCTCGCAGTGGTGTCAGCCAGCGCTGATAGTGTAGTCCGTACAGGATGTAGAGGAAGCGGTCAATGCTTATCAGACCAACGCTCCAGATGGACGTAACTGTGCTGGATACTATCATCCCTGCACCAAAACACACAAGTAAATACTTAGCATTCCAAAACTTACAGAAAAATTACTTATTATATGAAGTTAAGACAATTGTAAAAGTTTTTTCAAGTTGATACATTTTGCACAGAGCCTCACATGACAAGGGTTCTTGGGTTCCATTCCCAGGTTTGCTCTTTGGTCAATAGCCCTTTCCTGTTTCACACTAACAACAGTGTGATTCTCTGAGTGTTCCTGCATTAATTAATTTGCTTAAAGTTTGTTGGGTGTGATTCCCAGAGGCAAGGAAGTGCTGAGTTAGCTGTGGTGGCGGTAAAGGACTGGTCATCTGGGAGCTAGCTATAGTCCAGTTCCCTCGTCTTTTGGCTCATTTATTCACTGGCAGGAGTGAAGACAGTGAAGTCTTGCTTCAGCAGATTGGGAGATAGCAGTGATACTGGACTTGACACTCTTGAGTACTTCTTCATTGGGCTTGGGTCAGAGCAGAGTAAGCTGAATGAGTGAGTTGAAGATTGTAGGCTGAGGCTGACTTGATGACAGCTGCGTGGCTGTGGCTCGTACTACCCTGAGATCAACCTGGGTCTGCTCACAAGGGCATGAGTATGCATGGGCAGACCCTAGGAAGGCTGTCTGCTTAATGTGGGCAAATGCTATGGTTACACACTCATTGGTGCAGCCAAATGCAGTATCCCTACTTTTGTTTTAGGGTCCAGGTCTAAGCCGACATGCTTTCCTAAAATTTTCTTCTGGTAGATCTGGGTACAGATTAGAGCAGTTGTGTAAGATTGGGTGGGGTGGATTCCCTTTCTCTGTGTGGCTATCCAAGGGTGACGCATGTGGACTTAAGACTCTAGTCCTCTCCTGGTGGTTCTACATGTGGAGGATAGGGGTTGGTGAGGCAGCTCTTTGGGTGTCCCCACTTAGCCCTTGATATACAATGACTGCACATGCATTTATTGCTCAGCCCTGATCTCCTGCGGTTCAAATTGTGGGAAGGCCAGTCTCTGAGCTTGGGTTTGTTGTTTCATCTGTGTATAACTGCAGCGTGCAGCAATTGGAACACACAACACACTATGCCTGGCATTAACCTCTGGCCGATCAAGATATGGAAAGGTCAGTTTGAAGATTTACATCCATTGTTCAATCCCTGTGGTCGTATACGTATGTTGTCTTTGCATCCCATGGTCAACAAAGTGTGCTCTAAGTGTGTTTGTAGGAGGGAAAGTATGAAGATAGCGGGGGGATAGTAGGCTCAGTATAAGCTAAAATAACCCTTTTATATGTGAAAGGCAGCTCAGACTGCAGTCATATGAGTGTATTGCCAAAGGGCAACAAACTCCCAGTCTGTACTCGTGCTGCAGATGCCAAATGGATGCTCCCTGTGTGCCAGCAGTCTGAATACATGAGTTAGGTAGCAGAGCGGAGAACTCTGTTTCAAGACGATGAAATCCTGTGTGGGTAGCACTTGCTGCTAACCGCCAAATGGTAGGCTTTGGCAAAACTGTTTGTGGTTGTGGTAATAGTTCTCGGCTAATGGACTGAGGGATAGTGACCAATGTGGGCTAGGCAGAAAGAGGTCGCTTGGTTGCTGATGGCCTATGCTCCAAACAAGGGTACTACATCATTTGCTCTTCTGTGTGTGTATTGGTGGCTTGTATGTAGAGCCCACCTTGGAGTGAGTGACGTCAGGAGGAGGATTGTGATAACTTGGGGCATTGCCACTCTCTCCTTTGCATTATAAAGTATGCTCATGGTTGGGGATATCAAGGGATGAGTGGCCGCCAATAAGTTAGAAGTCTCTGCACTACAGGTTGCGTTGCTACTTGCAGAGGGACAATAAAGGCAGGCAGTGAGCAGTATTACAGCTCTTACAGCAGTGTTTAAGAAGGAGGGGCAGATGAGGGGCTCAGATTCTGTGCATGCTGTTTCATGAATGTGATGATGCCTCTCAGTAGCAGTGTGGGCCCTAATAAGTGGTGTAAATTTAATTATAGTAAATGCCAGCCTGAAGCTGTAAGTTATGACAGACAAGTCTTGTTTGATAGTGTTTCAACAGTTTCATTGCCAGCATTTCAAATCTAATATTGTTTTGAATTTTGGTTTTATTTTGGTTATAAGGTTATGTTTATTATAAAACAGTAAGTTACCAAGCTGGTGAAAGCTGCCATCTTCTCACATGATGCATATAACATGTGTTCTTTCTTTCCTGCCTCTCCAGCCAGGCAAGAGTAACTATGACTCCCATGCATGTTTTGAGTGCATGACAGCCGAGTAACCAGTTTGAGGGATCCAAAAGTAGAGCAGGATGTAAGTTGGAAGACTCTTCCGAGGGATGATCACCCAGTGGGAGTGACCTGCATGCATCTCCATGATATTGACTCCCTCTTTAGCTAGCTGAAAGATACAGGAAGGGAGGGGCACTGTCACACACAATCTTTTACCCTGGAAAGTTTTAGCCCAAATGCAAAGGAACTGGACTGCATAAGAGGTAGCCACTGGTCAAGGAAATTTCGGGCTATTTGCCAGCCTTAGTATCGGAGAGTCAATAGCATCTGCTAGCTTAAGGGAACTCACACTTGTGATATTGCTGGATGACCTCTGGTTAGGGTCAAAATGTGAAAAACTTTCAGGCATTCTCCTGTGCCAGGTTTTACCAAAGGGGTATCTGCCTCCCAAGCTGTGCTTGAATCATGGATAATTGTGGTGGTTTTGGCCTGATGGTAGACTGATCGACTCCTTAACAGTCAGACCCTAGAGGTCCAAGTAATTGGGAAGAAGTACAAACGTGTGGTAAGTGACGAGAAGACCATGAAAATGTGCATTTGTAAGGGCTGGCCTTCATTCTTCATTGGGTTCTTTGCTATTACATGTGTGGGCTTTACTGGTATTTGGGAAAACCCACAAGTGTCAATAGAAAGAAAGGAGGAGCACAAGCTAACTTTGTATTCGCTCTATTTGAACTTCTCTCTTGACACCCAAGGTCACCAGGGATGAACTTGTGCTGTTAGAGTGTTGAAAATCGTACCTGGCAAACTATTCCACAATTATTGTAAAGATGAACATGGTAATATTATGTCACAGTGAAACAGTTGACTAACTTCTATGTAAATATAAATGCAAGCAAGTGGTAGAATGGGGTCTTCTCTATGCATGGGCAGTGCATAAGTAATACAGACCAAGATATTGTGGTAATGAAATACTAATATATCGCAACTCCAGTCATGGCCATGGCTGGGTACTGGAGCTAGAACAACAGCTGGTTTATTGTTTGTTTTGCCTTTCTGGGCCATCTGCCTTGAAGTGTGACGCTGCAGACTAATTAACCATTTAATTCTTATGAGTGATTATTGCAGTAAAAAATAAGTGTGTTTGTTGTAAGTATGGAAGTTTAAATCAGTTTCAAATGTGATTTTTTAAAATATATATACAAATGTTCTTTGTGAATAAAGACCAGTGCAATAACCTGCGGTTTGTGGGGATTGCAGAAGAAAATGATTTCACTGACTAGCAGTTTGCTCCACCCCAAGTCTATGTTAGGCAACTCCGCTACCCAAATTTTGTGCCATAATTTTTTTTGGGCTTTGATTAACACTTTGTTACAACAGGGTATAGAAGTCCATGCCGATGCCTTAATCATAATCTGGGAAAATTCCACTAGATATTTGCAAATACACTCAGAGTCCAGGTGGGAACAATTCACACATTGCAGCGTAGTTGAGCATAACGTTAAACAAGCTAAGTACTGAGGACACAAAAATAAGCAAACATTTGGTAAACTGATGCAATGTGGCATCAGCCAAAACCCTCGCCCTGACCACTTGATGGTCCCTGCATGTGCGAGGGGCCACTGTGGTTGAGCGGTTAGACTGCTCGCCTCCCACCAAGGTGAACCAGGTTAAATCTCTGGCCGAGTCACTCCCAGATTTTCGCAAGTGGGAATTGTTACGGATGATGCAGCTGGTCGGCAGATTTTCTTGGGGATCTCCCGTTTCCCCCGCTCCTACATTCTGGAACTGCTCCATTCTTACCACATTTAACCCTCATCGGCTCTCAAGATCTCGTTGTTAAGAGCCACCTAAATCTCTTGATGACCTGCATGTGCGCACTCCTTGCTTGCAGAGTCCACAAAATCTTTACCACCTGTACAGCCTGCAGAACTAACAGTGGGGAGTGTACAAAAACATTGATCTAGTTGGAGGTGTGTGATAAGCCTAGCATAGAGTTAGGTTATTTTTGATGTTCCCCACTTAAAGGCCCCTTCAGGGAATTATTACTGCCTGCATGAAACTTGTCTATTGTTTAGGTTTACAGTAATTGTTGGGCTTCAGTAAACGTCTCAGGTTGCCTATGTTATAAATAGCGTATAAAGTATCTTATTTATCTTTTTAAATTTTTTTTTTATAAACTACTATAGTTAGAAGCCAGAGGTGCTAGTGTAGTAGTGAAAGTTATAAATTCAAACAAACAAATGAAAATAACAACTTGCATGAAAAGACTCATTACACTGTTAGTCAGGGCCTTCTGAAGAATGCCACAACTATGTCAGAATGTCGACTCACAGTAGCTGAATAACCAGCAAGCTATTATAAATTTTATTTCAGTAATCATGCTTTTTTGAAAAGTAAGTTGTGCAGGTTCGTGGATGGATGCATAAAGAAATTAACAAGAGGTGTGTGTGACTTTTGTCACAACAGCCATCATGGCAATACTTTGAATGGGTTACCGACAGCAACTACTAATAGAATTAAGTCATCTGCAGATTACATCAAGCAGATACCAACTCCCTTGTTAGGGTTGGAACCTAGGACCAACTCTGGAGGAATCATTGAAAATGGTATTAGAATTATGTGGTGACTGCATTTATTGGACAGATTGCTGCATCAGATGTAGGTGATTGTAGGCTTTGCTATAAGGGGAGTCAAGTCCTTAATAATGAAATGTCTGCAAATTTTTCAAGTTTGGAGAAATTTAAAATTTTTGAAACATTTCCAAACAATTTCATTTGTGAATTGTGGTATTGGGCAGGTTGGTACAGAAGTTGTTTTGCATTGAACTGAACTCTGCTTGTGTAATTGAGAAGTTTCTGTAATACTTAGAACTGTAAGCAAACTGCTATGACTATGTTTCCTGCATGTATTACAATGTGCCATTTTCATCGTTGTACTTTTTGTAGCTACATCAAACAAACTAACTCACTAATATTTAATTTTAAATTATTGCTAATTGAAGCCCATTTCATATTTTATCATTTAGTAACGAATTGTGACTTTTGTTGTCATTAAATACCCTCCTAGCTCACATTGTTTGTGTTGTATCTCATTCAAAAAGTTTTCACTGCTTGAAATTTTTGGAAGTTGTACGTGTGTATAAAACAGGTAAAAATACCCTTACGGATGGTTGCATACTATTTGCTCGTCTTACATAGGGTCTTGGTGGTTGGTTGGTTAGTATGTTGGTTTTATTTCCAGTGGATTAGAGTTCAGGTTTACCACATATGGAAAACTTGGTGAACAATGTCAATGGATTTTCTTTGGGGTACTACCATTTAACACACCACAATGTTCCAGTACACACAACTTGTCCTGCCTCATCACTCTCCAGGCAGGGAAAGGAGGATAGCCTCTTCTGCTCTCATGTATTAATGCCACCTAAAAGGCAGAACAGTAATTAATAGGTTTATTGAAACAAAGTGTTATGTCATATCAGTCTGAGTTTGTTAAATGTAGTTGTTCAAACCCACAGTCTGTATATGTGTGGGCATAATTTCAACATTATTAAATCATCTTTTGAAGGCCTTTGTGTTTGACTGAGAAGCATATCATATCAGTTAATCAAATTCTATTTTGAAAGTGAAGTCAAGTTACATGTATAAACTATTATGATAACAAGCAGTAAGCGTATATACAAATACAGTAAACTCTTTATAACTTGGACTAAATGGGAGGAAAAGATTATCTGAGTTGCAGTTTGTCTGTCTTACCAAGGGGATAATTATATGTTCCATCCTAAGCAAAGATAGCTGCTTTTAAAGGATTATATATCTGTGGGCTACATAGGTACCGTATTTACCTGAAAATAATTTGACTCTGAATATAATTTGACTCCCGATTTCTAGGTTGTGAGTTTTGGAAAAAATTTTCATATGGGGCAAGTCAAATGTTTCATTAAATTGAATTACAAAATAAAGACAGTAAATTTAAATAGCTCATCTGGAGTAAAAAGAGTTGTCACTGCCAAAACATTAAAAAACAAAATTTGCTATTTACATACACAATTTTTTAAGATTTAATTTACATAAACTCTGTGAGGGCAGTTTCTTGTAGTAGCGCTGCTGTCTGTGTGATGTACTTCCACATTAATCACTATTAGTATTGCTGCTGCTGTTGCAGCTGCCGCCGCAGCCATCACTGCAATCTTGTTCTCTTTCCCACCATACATCATCTTCTGTGCTGTCATAGCATTTGAAATACTGCACTTTTTGAAGCCTCTGTTGATTGATTCTGGGAATATTCTACTCCATGTAGTCAAAATCCAAACTGCAAGCTGTGGCAACTGACTGCTGTATTTTCCCTGCATGCTCACTAGCAAGCAGCCATTTACTATACTGTTGTGGCAGATGGTCCTTTAAAGTGTTGTTTACCAGTCTTCCAACATATATCACGTGAATCCAAATCAGATATATTTGTTAACTACGAATTACTAGTATTATGACGTTTACAAAAGAAAACACAATTCAATGATTCGCCCATTACGGACCCGAAGTGGTTATGTTAAGTTAGGTGAACACAGCAACCAAAATGCCCAGGTACTACACTAGAAGAAGGGGTTATTATCCATGGAAGGTATTTCATAATAGTATATCTGCCAATTATGATGTAGATGAGGATGATAGAACCTGGTGCCATAAATTAGTTATTGTAGAAGAGAGTAACACACTTCTCTGCCATTCGCTATAATTACTGAGGGACTGGCCTGTAACTCTCAGTGTGTCACTATTCTTGTGTGTATGTTATGCCCTTCTGCATATGTTATGTCCTTGTGTATATGTGGCACTGAGACCTTGTTAGGTTAATTTTTTTTATTGCTCTCTTTGAAGCTTAGGTGTGCAATCAGAACTTTTTAGGTTTAACAGTAGGATCTGCAGCTGGCTTGAAATGCCTGAAGATATAACGACTAAGTCAGTGTTAAGTGCTTGTATGGTGATTTTTTACTTCAGGCGTCAGATGGCCTTGAAATGCATTGAGCACAAGCATTCCCATTTTCTTGAGTAGTGCACCAGACCTTCTGTTCCACACAAGTTGCAACTATTCTTGCATTAACTTGTTCGTCATCCATCCATTTTCTTGGCTACGAATGATGATGCCTAGTGGAAAAGACTCCTTTGGAATGGTTTAACGCTTTAAAATTATGAATAGTGACAGTTTTCTGCCATTAGCCAACACACCTAGCATCACTGTGACATGCACACTTTCTTGTTTCCAGTCATTCTGACAGTAACCGACTTGGCACTTTTCGTATCCACAGTAGTTTACTGGGCATATAAAAGTATACTGCAGTTTCATCTGCATTACCAATTTCACCAATAAGTAGTAATGTATTTTTGTTAAGTTAATAACATGGCACTGAAATGCAACTAATTTTTCATTAAAGTCAGAAGGTAGTCTTTGAGCCAAAGATGTTCTGCGCCTCAAAGAAAACCATACTGTTGCAATCATTCTTACACACCAACCAACACTAGCTTTAAAATTCACATGTTGAATGTTTAGTTCTCATGCATTTTCTTGAGCTTTAAACCTAATGTCACGTTATATCAGCATTCCTTCGTAACACTTTTTTTATGAATTGCACAACGTGTTTTTTAATTTCTTGATATTTTCCCTTTTTTTTGGACCTCTGAAGGCTTTTTGCAAACAATTTGCATTTCTGAGCTGAGGTAAATCAGCTTTCCAATTCCAAACATTTGCTTTTCTAACTCCATACTTCTGTGCAGCCTCACAGTTATTAGTTTGTATGGCATAATTTGCAACAACAATTATTTTGAAGTTCACATTGAAGCTACGTTGCAATTCTTTTGACATAGTTTTTGCTGCACTGCCTCACTTTTCCACACAATCCATTTTACTTTACTAATCTACACTTCTTCAAAACTACTTATCACTGTGTTAATAAAATAAAAAATGTGGACGAGCAAAACTACTTGTCCCTTGACAAGAAATCAATATTTCAGTAGGCCTGCAGACTACTAGTGCTGTTAGTTCACGTTCCACCATAGCATTGCCAGACCATGACTTTGACAGTTGAGGGCTCGTGCTGTTTTAGGGCACCATAAAGACTGGGTGTAATTGTTTATCATTTTTGGCCATACTGGCATTCAGTTTTGTGTGTCTAGTAGCACAGTTTTGTATTCTTTCCAAGGTTTATTTCAAACAAATTACCAGACAACTACTAGTAGTTTAGTTTTAAATTTACCTTTTTTCAGTTCTTACGTGGTTGGAAACTGGCATTTAAATTTAAATAATCCCTCTTATTCATTAACATAGAATGAATATTCACTGTGAAAATTCGCCCTTATTGGGTACCCATCAAAAGGAAAACATGAATTATATTGACAAGTGACCTTGAACGAGCAAATCTACCAATTTTCTTCTATGGATTGGGCAGATAATGTCTTCTGCTTAAAAGCCCAAGAAGAAATGCCATTGTTGATTGAGTGTTCTATTCTGAATCCTGAATCCTGATTGACATTGTCACCTACCAATAATAAACTATTTTTCACAGTAATATGATGTTACTAAATTATATTATAGCCACGAAAATTCCCTATGTTAAAAATAAAAAAAAATGTATGCGAAAATAACATGATTGTTGTTCTCACTGATTTCCTTCGTAATATGTCTGAAAATAAAATTGTTCTTGTATTTGCTTGCATTCATACTGTACCAAGTATTTACTTTACAAAACATTACTATTACTTTTAAAAAAGAAAGTAAATACTGTACAGTTATTGATATGCATGAACAACATACATGTAACAAACCAAATGTTTTCATTCATAGGGAATAAAGAAAATCACTCAAATCTGTAAACAATTCTGGTACAAGATTGTTGAATAGGCTACCCAACAAGCATACTGTGAAGCTACCCCAGAACATAAAATTAATTAATCAGTACTCAACTTTTAAGAACAAATTATTTGAATTCCTTGTCAATAAATCCTTTTATGATGTAAATGAATTTTATGTTCCATTGTTCTAGACACAAAAAATTTTAACTACTGGAGCTCTTATTCATATTAAATGTATCTACATAATTATTTCATGTAATATTATTCTTTTGCTTAACTCTCACACTATTGTACTGTGCCAAAATGTAACTGATTTCACAATGACCTATAATAAGCTGTATCATTTTAGTAATGCATTGTTTGTATTTGTGCTGTGCTCTTGTGTGTATTATTTTTCTTTCTTCCTGTTGTATTTATATTTGTATTGTAATTGTTTGTACTATTTATATTGTTTTGACGAGTTCTATGGCATGTAACATGGAACAATAAATAAATTGAATAGCCTATTTTTATGCACAAAAGCGGAAACTAAATAAATCAACATAGTCAGTCTCGTGTTTTAAACTACATATATTATCATAATCAAGGCAAAGATAGGTCTAGAGTGACTTCCAATGGAGCACAGCTACTAAGTGTAAAACATGCAGAGTTCATTAAAAAGTATTACAATCACTGCCAAAATGGTCAGAAAAGTACTTTCTATGTTGCATATGAAAGAATAAAGCATATATTTTGTAACAATGTTACATGTTTTGCTAAACTTTACTTTTTTAATTTTCTTGAAAATTGATTAATAAGTTAATTTTTAATCAAAATTGAGGTGTATTTCAAATCTGAATGCTTCAGAAACTATCTTTTGGAAAAAATGTCACCAAGCAAGACCATTATAATAATTGCTCTAAATGTATGTACTATAATAAAGATTAGTAATGATATTTACAGATATTTTTAATAATTAATCCTTTTCAGCTACTGAAGTTATCATTTTTATAACTAAAATAGATATCCATAAAATCAATCATTACAAATATTTATAAATATTTGTTATCCGACCTCGTTCCCCGGCTGGTGTAAGCCTGTAATGAGCCGTGCATGCATGAGGCCCAGGGTTGTGTGATGCATGTGTTTGGTGTGTCAGCACATGTGTATAGTAGACCGAAGATTGGTGGACGGCCGAAGACAACAGTAGAAAAAGGATTTTGTTAGCAATTAAGGTTTTTATGTATTTATTTTGCCATGCACTCTCATGCACGTTTTTGTAAATTAGTGTAGTAGTATGTTTTCTTCCCATTTTGATCACTCTCATTCTCCATATACATGGTCTGCACGGGGCCACCACTTCCAGCATGGGCTTGTGTCCCTGTTTCCGACAGTCATTGGGTAATCTCTCCTTGGAGCTCAGGCCGGATGGATGCATGCGGCATGGCCTGCGGGGGCCTCAACTTGGTACTCACTGATCTGGTAATTCTGTCTTGTAATTGTTCTGAAAACCTTTTTATATCACTCCCGCAGCTGGTCAGGCCCTTCCGTTGGTTTGGAGGGCTCTTAAATAATTATGTTGTCTTAGGGCATTTGTTCTCTTATGTAACGCAGTGTTTCTACCTCGGGCTGATTCAGACGAGGCCTCGTAGTTGCTTCCGTGCCACATCGCCTTTGTACTGTTTTGCGTAATTGCATTTGAGTTCATGTAGTGCCCACACATTTTGTTTTGATTTTAATGTGTATTAAACGCCAGATGGCTCTGGCTCTAACACACATGTGGTTGCTCTTCCTACGTTTAAGTGACCCGGCTTCCCTGTACTTGCATTTGGCGTGCTCCGTGGCCTACAACAGAGCAGAGGATTGTGTATTGACATCAATCGAATTGCCATGTGGCGACATAACTACCCTTGATAAGAGTTTCTGCTCGCCACGTGGCTGTGCGTGAACTCACGGCCTGGCACCCTGGGATTATATATATATATAGACACACACACACACACAAGGG
>NQII01003988.1:28384-51766 GCA_002778355.1 Clitarchus hookeri
GAGAGAGAGAGAGCGCGCGCGTGTGTGTGTGGGCTCTGTGTGTGTGTGTGTGTGTGTGTGTGTGTGAGTCGAATCACCTTGTTATGACCACCTGCTAGTATCCAGAGTTCCAGAGTAACCGGCCTTCGCAGCACAGACAGCAACTAGACGAGCTGGCAGTGACTCAGTCAGGTGCTGATAGGTCTCAATGGGTATCTGTAGCCATGCTGTCTGCAGTGTGACCCACAATTGTTGAAGGGTGTGTGGCGAAGGAGACAGATGGCAAACACGACGATCGAGGTGGTCCCACAGATGTTAAATTGGATCGATATTGGGGCTGTTTAGGGGCCAGGGAACAACTTTGAAGTCTTGATCGTGCTCTTCCAGCCATGTGCAGACACTTCTAGCAATGTGGCAAGGTGCAGTATCATGCTGGAAGATCCCATCTTCCCGAGGAAAGACAATCATCATGTACAGGTGGACGTGATCGCAGCGTATGAATTCATAACCAAATCGATCAAGAGTGCCTTCCACACGGATGATGGGACCTAGAGAATACTACAAGAACATTCCCCAGACCATAACACTGCCCTCACTGCCTTGTGTTCGTCCAGCAATGGATGCAGGGTGTCAGTTCTCTGATGTTTCTCGCCGGACACGCTGACGTCCATCCGTTGTGTGCAGCTGAAACCGTGACTAGTCAGAGAAGGCTACCCATCGCCAATCAGCAACAGTCCAGTCGCCATACTGTTGAGCAAATTCCAGTCTTTTCGTCGATGCACCTGTGTTAGCATGGGTGCAATCAGTCTCGATCCACCCTGGAGCCCCATTCGCAGGGGCAACAGTTTGCTGAACTGTTGCGGTAGACACGTGTCTGGATGCCCCCTGGTTCTTTTGGATGGTGAGCTGTTCCATTGTAGCCTATCAATTGGCCTTCAAGCACCTTCATCGATGTTCACCTCGAACATCAATGGCGCATGGAGCTCCGCAGTTTCCACAACGGTTATTCCCAATGGTGCCATTCATCCACTCACGATACACCTTTACCACAGAGGCACAAGAACAGTTTACAAACGTCGCTGTTTCCGAAATGCTGCCCCCCTTTGGCCCGATAGCCGATGATCATTGATCATCCCTTTTTGAAACACTGTTAAATTGCTTCCCTTTCCCATGATAGGGAGCAGAGGTTAGGTTGTAAAATTTGCTTTCCAAAACATTTGTAATGGAAATATGCTTTATTTTTAATTAAAAATGTGCTCTATTAATTATTTTTTAAACATTTAAAAAATAAGTAAACTTTAGCAAACTATTTTACAGTGTTAAAAAGTACATGCTTTTTCTTTATATTTTTATGAACTTGCCTTGACGCAGTATAATAATTATCGGGATACTTAATTAATTTTCTTTCGTTTTGCGAGGCTTCGTAATATTTTATTGGGATTCGAAGTTCTTGCCTTAGTAGTTTGTTTATCGGTCATCTGTTTGCTTTTTCGAAATTGTAGTTTTTGTTAGCATCAGCATTAGTAGATAGAAGCTATCCGACTGTAGTCAACAGTTTTTGTTCTAGAAGGTTTGATAATTTTTTACTGACAACGCAGTTCGGATGTCTACGCAATTCGTCGGCGTGGCGTGGGGAAGGGATGCCGACCCACGCCATGCCCTTATTTGCTTACGTTTTGGAACCCTGGGGCAAGAAGTGAGGATAGGCACGTGGCGACAAAACCCAGTGCGCCTACAGCCCGCTATCGGTATACAGAAAGGAGTAGACAACCAGCACTCGCCGAAGACGCATCGAGCATGGCAAAGACCCGCCACACCGACAAACTTTATCCTGCTCGTTTATTTCTCTGCCGGTGTGGGAGGTTGCTACCTTTGTAGTTTTCTCTTGTGATGAGAGTTATAAGTGACGTGGTTACTACTTAACCTACTGTGGCGCTGCTCTTTGCTTGTTTGTCTGTGAATCTGTTCATGACTCTGCATACCGAACAATTGAATGTGAACTGTTTTATTTGAATGATAAATAAAAGCGCAGAGTACATAAACCGAAACTTGACTTTATTTTATATTTGTTTGGCGTCTTTAAAGTTTCATGTTTCTACCAATTTAGCTAACCGAGCTGTAACTTCCACTGTCAATCCAGACGCTGCAACGTTACAAACTCTGCATGTTGTACAGTTGGGTGCAGTGCTTCATTGGGAGCCACTCTACTGATACCTTCAAGGCTTAGGAAATTAATACCACTTGAGGCACTTTGCTGATTTAAGTGTTAGCATAACTTGTTTACTGTACGTTTTTATAAATAAACAGATATAACTAGCATAATTAAAGGCTTGGGGAATAAATTCTGTTTGAAGCACCTTTCTGGTTTGAATACTCCCATAAGTGTTTTACAGTAAGTTTTATAAGGAAAATATATTAATGATTATTAATTAAAACTTTGTATGCTATAATTTTGATACAAAAAAAGGTAATTTCTTTGAATTATCTGTTAAAATGTTGAAATTAATATATTAAAAAAAAAAAAGTTAACAACAGTGTGATTTTAATCCACAGCCATTAGTTCTTACTACCACACACTGTAGATCTATCGCATGCCATACAGTATTAAATATAATTACGGTCACTGCCTTGTTTCATGGAGTTTAAGTAATGTTAATAAGATTTAAATATTGGTACATTTGTAACTTTAACTATAATAATGCAGTAACTTACTTCTCTAAGCCTTGAATTAGACTGTTTCCATTTTTGCAAACAAATTCCGCATCTTGGAAATTTAAAAAGCTGAAAACACGCAGCTGTGCTGTTTGCACAGTTTATAGTAGAACAACCCAACAATTATGAATAAAGAAACATTGTATCCAAGCGATACTGCTAAACAATCCGTGTCTTTCTTAATCTTTATTTCCGATCTGTAATCAAAGCAGCGGAAAGAAAAACCTGGAATTTTATTGGCTAATCCTAGCACGCTGCCTCCACACATTTGACCAAAAATGGCAGACGATTAGACCCAGTCTTTATAGTGTCTTATGTGCTGTTTCAAAAATATTGTCCCAGCAATGATTATATGTATAAGTTTGCAATTATAATTCAACCCCATCTTTTTGATTTGCCATATTTGGAAAAAAACTAATGTATTATTTTTGGGTTATTACGGTATAGGAGTATTAAATATAACAATAAAACATATTAAACAGTGCAGTTTAAATACCATTGCAAATATTCTATAAAACTAATAAAGTTCCCTTCTCTTAATAAACACACTGCAAACGTCCTGCTGAGCGGCCAAGCCCGTCGCTGTGTCCGACTGCCTGAGGTTAGAGACTAGGTGAAGGTCATCTACCAGCTGTGTCATGGACGCAACATACTGTACAAGCAGTTTCTCACTGTTGAGCTACATTATCTTAAAAAGTTGTTAATTAAAAACAAAAATACATTTTACTGCAAATTAAAGTACAGCAAAACCAAGACCTAATTTATTACAGAAATTTATAGTGCTTAAATAGTTTAATTCAGAGTATGAGATGTGACAGCAAATCTTAATTTGATATTTACAGAACAGGCTAACAAGAGGTCACACATATCTTTCCGTGTTATCATTTCATTCTAAAGACTCCTGAATATTGAAATAATTTTATAACTTTTAATGAAAGTGCCGATTATCTAGTGAGATGCAATTGAAAATGAACTTCGTACTTTCTGAAAGTTACGTGGTACTCTGTTTAAACTTTTCTTGGTCTCACTGAGAGGTCGCACACATCCATCTGTGTTATTTTATTGTAAAGACATCTGCATTTTGGAATAAATTTATATATTTTTTGATAAAACATTTGGGTTTTTCTGCAAGATGCAATTAAAAATGGACTTTGCAGTCACTGAAGGTTACACAGCGTTCAATGTTTAATGGTTTTGGTTGTAAGGGAGGTTGTATATACAGTTATTGGGTTTCATTGAATTTGGAAAATATCTCCCTATTGAATTAAATAAATATTTAATTAGAAAAAACATGTTATTTTTGCACACACTATAGTGTGGACCAGAGATGAAGAAATGTAGACTTCATGTGAGAAAACTATACTTTTTACCACAATTTTGTAGTTATTGAGGGTCAAATTCATTGTCTCAATGTTACGAAGTCACCAATTTTACGAAGTCATTCCCCGAATCTGTGGCACTTTTTAAAATAAAGGCTGTACTATAACTTGTCTTAATTTTCTTTTATGTTGGTAATTGTTTTGCAATTATAGATTCCAGGAACAGATTTGCTACAGAAATGCCAGATTCAAGTTTTTGAATTAATATTAATTTCTCTGTAACTCAAAAATTTATGTATTTTCTTTTAGGTGCCATTGTGTATGTCCTTAACAGAGACAACTATCTTTGTGTGCAATGTGGCATGACGTTTTTACACCGACTTGTGTGTGCAACCTTACAAAGACTTCTCCCATTGTATTCTACAAAGATTTTGCTTGTGCAAATGTATATGCACACATGTAGTTAATGCAGCACTGAATAAGAGTTTGAAGTTTAGGAAGTTACATCCAGTTAAATATTTTGAGTTTCTATGGTTTGCTCAAATGTGTTTTTTCCAGTACATTTATTAATAGGTATTTTTTTTTGCTTGTCCAAGTTATTTGAATTCAAGTACAGTCAGGTTGAGGGTATAGAGAGTTTACTTACTGTATATCAGAAATGAGGTAATGTAGTAGCATGCCTTTCATAAGCATCTATTGTGGACACATTTATTTATATTAATTATTAATGACTGCCAATTCACCTTTTATCAGTTATAATTACAGATGACACAAGTATATTTGTTACTTGTTGAAAATAATGATAGATATCTACTTCAAGAAAATGTAAATTATATCACATCAATTTAAAAATTGGTATTAAAGTAAGCATTTTTTGGGATGTCTGACTGTTTTTGATGCTAGGCTAAAATTAGGATGGCATAATAATAAAAATCTAAAATTCTTGGAGCCCCAGCTTAATGAATCTGGCTGTAGTGACTACTGAAATAAGCTTGTTTTAATTTAAATCAATGACCTGGAAATCTTTCTCAATAAGAAGTTGCAGATAAAATAAATAAAAAGTATATAAAAGTTGCTAACTCTCACATAATTGTGCTATACTGCATAGCAGTACAAAATGTGATAGTACAAATTATAACTTCCATTTGCTAGTGAAGAATTGTTAAGAGTAAAAAATTTATTGACATAAAATTTCATTATTTAAGTAAGAAAAACACAAACAATTAAATATTTATAAAAATTAAATGAAAGCAATTTTAAGTATGTTTGGTAAATTATATCTGAATTGGTCAAAGAAGCATGATGAAAACTGATACTGATATTAAACTGATACCTCAGATGTTACTATTATTTTATATTGCTATTGGGTCAATTCTGTGAAAGTGTTTAAATTCGGTATTAAATAAAAATGAATAAAACAAATCTCAAATACTGTTCAGAAAACTTTGTACTCTTACTCATTATGGGTCCAATCAGTGTGCTAAAGTGCTTGCGATAATTTGTGGAGTTTTAAAGGCTCTGAAATAAAGCTTTTGCTGAAGTGTAGGATTTGAAAAGGGGAGGAACAGTAATTTCCTTTCCTTAAAATTTTTACTACTTGGAAATATGAGAGTTGGTGGTGTCACATGGTAATGCTATCAGAATTAGACCTCTAATGGATAGTGTGGAGACATTACCTATCTGCATGTAGCATGTGACAGCTGCTCGTAGCTCCCAGGGGTACAGTTGGCCAAACAAGACAGCCACACCGGTCACCAAGTCTGCCATTGCCACGTTACCCAGGAACAGGTAGGTGGTGCGTGGCGTGGGCCGCTTCTTCAGGATCAGCCCAGACGAGATGACCACGCTCAGGTTAGTCACTATGATGACTGCCCCCAGGATGGGCACGAAGATATCATAGGTGAGCAGATGTGTGCTGGCCCCCTTGACGCTGGTCAGATTCAGTGAGGGGTCCTGGGTGGTAGCCAATGTGAGGCCCGGGTCATCTACTGTCTCACTGCTGGCATACGGGGAGGTGAGTTCTTGCCACAATGGCACTGGTGTTGATGTAGAGCTCATTGCCGGCGCCTCGCTGGTATGAAACATCTCTGTGTATGACTTGGCTCTCTAGTGCACTGCTGTGAGTTGTTTCTTGCTATCTCTGTGGTCGTGCAATGCGTTGGGAACTTGCAACTTCCTGTCTTGCCTGGGAGTGGTTGTGAATACCCTGTTCAAGGATGGCATTGTGATAGCCTTAACAGCTTCCTTCAACAGCTACAGGAAGAGAGGCCAGATGTGTGTGTGTGTGTGTGTGTGTGTGTGTGCAGGCTTCCTGCATCCAGCCAGTCTTATCACTGGTATGTCTGTCCTGTAATCTTTGTGGTTTGTGCTTCTTATCTCTGTACTTTGAGAGATTCCCAGGTTATCATCTTATGTTTATCAATTCAATATTTACGGTGTTGTAAAAATTAAAAATTTAAATAATTCACTGGCACATTTTTCTGTTGACTTAAGAATTCTTTCTTTTCAGTAAAGTTTCCCACTTTTGACATCAAAATGTGGAACTTCTTGTATTGGTTATTAATGATCAGTTGAGCAGTTATGAAAGGCCTACTTAGGATCTACTTTTCTGTGTTTTTGTATCCTTCCACCTTGTGTAAAAATTAACATTGCCATGGACCCAGTGACTGTCTTTCTTTATCCATTGATCAAGTGTAATTGTGAAATTGTTAGGAATTTCAATATGTTGCTAATATGCTAATTCTTACTCCTATGTCTGTGTAAAGAAACACAGAAACTAAGTTAAATAAATTTAGCAGTCTTGAATTTAAACATGCCATTCCTATTGAATTGAACTTCAATAAAATATTTTGTAGTAGTAGCCATACTACTATATATTACAGTATATTAATTCAGTATTCAGAATAGGTTAAAATTAATTGTTGACATTTGCAGTAATGACTCTGTATTTATACTCTCTTAAAAATTTATATGTTAAACTGTGTTATGTGGACACACAGTATCTTTAAATAATTTACATCCAAAAGTCAGCTCTTTTGAGTTTGAATAAGTTAGTAGAAAACTAAATTGTCATTCAGGAAATTTTTCCATAACAAGGATTGTACATGTACTAAAATTTCTATATTTTCGGTATTGCAGTGTGGACTCTGCTAATGCTTAATGCAAAAACTGAAAATTATTTTGTTTCACTTTAAGGAGGAATTACCAAATAACACCTCATCAAATGTCTCTAATATATGATCAAAAAGTACAGCACTTAGAGATGTTGCATTTAATCCACTTCAAAGTAGTCTCCTTCTGAAGCCACACACTCCATCCAGCACTGTTTCCATTTGCTGGAGCATGGCTTTAACTCCTTTTCAGGGATAGTGAGCAGCTGCCTTGTTACATTCCATTGCATTTCCTAAACATCTTGAAATCTTCATACTTTCAAGTGCGACCTGATTTTTGGGAAGAGGAAAAAGTTGCAAAATGTGAGATCTGGGGACTATGGTGGCTGCCAGACTGGGAGAACTTTGTGCATGGCCACAAACTGCTGCACGAGTTTCACTGATTGAGCAGGGACGTTATCACTGGATGCATGGAATTCTGTCCTTTTCCATCGAATGGCATTCCTCAACCACTACAACACTTCATGTTTGTAGTCTTTGTTTATCATTCGGCCAGGCGAAGCATCTTCACATTGCTTCAAATCATTCATGGTTTCTTGGATCTTGGAGAGATTGGGGTCTTTCACTGCAAATAATAAGCCATGGTTTCAGGGTTACAGCCATAGATGACGATTCTTAACCTGCTATGACAGCTTTCAGCACACCCAAGAGGATCTTGAGCAGCTGAAAGCCAGTTTGGTTTTTGATCAGCCAAGAGCAGTTTTGGTACAATTTTGGCAGACCCGTCATCTCATACCCAACTCTTTAGTAACAATAGATGAAACTGAATCAAAACTTTTGGCAAAATTTGATGCAGATTCTCTGTTCAACTTTCTCTGCCATAGTGAATGTGATGACCACACATTACACATGTTCATTTAAAGCACTACTGTAAACAAGCAAATGGAGTTAGGACATTGAAACTTATTATAGGTATATGCCATAACAATGTTGGTGATACTGGAGCTGATTTGCCTCGCGCTGGAATCAGCGGACCAGAAAGCAGCTTTTCCGACATGCACTACATCTTATTTCTTGGCACTTTTCTTTTGTGGCTTCATTGCCCATATACTAGTAGTAGTATTAAGTAATTTGAAGCAATTTTTTTTTTGTTTAGCACTGCAGATGATGCTGGTCATCTGTGTGCTTGTATCTGTGCTCAGCTTCCTTCACCTGCCTTAAGTTATTTAGTTACCCCTTTCCCCATGCACGTGCATAGTGAACTGTCTGCTAGTTTGCTTTAAATAGTTCCTTACCACTAGCCACTAGCCACTGCTGTCGTGATTGGTATCTGCTGGGGTGCCATCAAACTGGTGAGTCATGAGCTGCTGTGTCAATGTTAACATGTGTTTTTAGAGCAATTTTTATAAATGTGGTGAAGTTAGTTTGTTTGAGACGTGCTGTCATGTAGTGTCTACAAAATTGTTGTTTTTTCCGCCGTTCAAAATTATATTTTTGTGCACCTTAAGCTGCTTTACTGCAGTTACAGGAAAATGTTTTTGAGATCTTTTTTTGTAGCCACCTCATTTGTTCTGTCAGTTGGAGCTGGGAGTACTTGATGAGTGTAGTATGTTATCTTTTGTGACCTGGCACTCATGGCCCAGCTTTAATAAATTTGCTCANTTGTGACCTGGCACTCATGGCCCAGCTTTAATAAATTTGCTCATTGCTCAAAGTACCTTGGTTCCTAATCTACTCTTTTGTTGAGTGGCCTATAGTTGTATAGTATTGCATTGGAAAATTTTAATTTTTCATATTTTAGTGTGGCAAGTAGTTTTTAATTAGTTTTTATTATCTTTGTGGGCTCTGAAAGGTACTATTGGCAAACCCTTTTTATAATGTGCGTCTCTCTTTGAGTTTATAATGTACATTTTAGTAGGGTGAGTGGGCAGCTTTGGTAGGGTTGCACTTTACACAACTGCCTGCCCTTTTGTTCCTTGTGAATTTTGTTTTCATTTAAGTCATTTGTATTAGGAATTTTTAGTGTGCTGAAGCATAGTAATTTTCAGTTTGTAATATGATATCACAAAATATAAAAATTGTATTGAACTCGCAAAGAATAATCCATGGGGCTGTATTTAAATGTTTTTACACAAAAAAGTTGAAATTTTAAATATTTCTCTACTCTAATTATAGGCGGTACACTACAAATAATTAACTTTGCAATTCTCTGCTTATTAGCTCTAAATTTAGGGTTTAGTTTTTTTTTCATGCTCAGTATGTCCTGAGATGGCTGAAGTTGCCTTTGTATACCAAATATGCAAAGAAGAGTTCATCAATTTTTTTNATGCTCAGTATGTCCTGAGATGGCTGAAGTTGCCTTTGTATACCAAATATGCAAAGAAGAGTTCATCAATTTTTTTATAAGATTTCTGTTATACTCTTAAAGTGGAAGCAACAGTAGCATATCTGTGCCGAGCTGCGGTTGCCTTNTTTTTTTATAAGATTTCTGTTATACTCTTAAAGTGGAAGCAACAGTAGCATATCTGTGCCGAGCTGCGGTTGCCTTGTTTCATATGCGAGATGGTTCGATGGTCCAGTCTGCTCAGCCTTTTTGCCTTGGTGAGTGTCAATGCATCCGTTCCAGTTTTAGATAAACTTGCTNTCGATGGTCCAGTCTGCTCAGCCTTTTTGCCTTGGTGAGTGTCAATGCATCCGTTCCAGTTTTAGATAAACTTGCTTTGCATGCCCGTAAAAATGTACTGCCCTTTTCCACAATGGACATCGGTAGTGTTTTAAATTATTTTGTCACCATGGGAAAGGGAGTTGATTTGCATTTGTGTTCAGAGAGTGCTTTACTGAGAGTATTAGCAATTAAGGGTGAAGGTGTTCTGAAGGCTCAATACAGCTGAACAGGAGATAGCTTCCAAACTCGACTCAGCTAGAGTTCCCATCCCCTTTAAGACAGGGTAACCTGTTCCTGTGTAAAAACTTTGCATTGGCATATTTCAGCAGAGATTTGGGCGGTAAATTGACACTGATTCAGCCGACAGCTTTCATAAGGTACATGTTAGCCATTTGGAATCTTATGTGCAGCGCACTTAATGATGGTGTAAAAGCCAGCNTCGATGGTCCAGTCTGCTCAGCCTTTTTGCCTTGGTGAGTGTCAATGCATCCGTTCCAGTTTTAGATAAACTTGCCTTGCAGGCCCGTAAAAATGTACTGCCCTTTTCCACAATGGACATCGGTAGTGTTTTAAATTATTTTGTCACCATGGGAAAGGGAGTTGATTTGCATTTGTGTTCAGAGAGTGCTTTACTGAGAGTATTAGCAATTAAGGGTGAAGGTGTTCTGAAGGCTCGATACAGCTAAACAGGAGATAGCTTCCAAACTCGACTCAGCTAGAGTTCCCATCCCCTTTAAGACAGGGTAACCTGTTCCTGTGTAAAAACTTTGCATTGGCATATTTCAGCAGAGATTTGGGCGGTAAATTGACACTGATTCAGCAGACAGCTTTCATAAGGTACATGTTAGCCATTTGGAATCTTATGTGCAGCGCACTTAATGATGGTGTAAAAGCCAGCNGACAGCTTTCATAAGGTACATGTTAGCCATTTGGAATCTTATGTGCAGCGCACTTAATGATGGTGTAAAAGCCAGCAGACATAATTTAGATATTTTTCTTGTATTTTGTGATAGATTTTTATAAGTGCGTTTTTGTTCCCTTCCTTTTTCTCTTTTTGAATTGTTAACATTCACTTTCCTCATGCTTTCTTTGTTTGCCTTTCTTTCCCGCCAAGCTGTCCTGAGAGCATGTTGATGATTCAGAGTCTGCATGCTGTTTTAGTTTTGGCCTGAGATTGACCTTTGATCCAGCAGGTGTCAATATCTTTGCCTGCTGCTGCCCAGCTGCAACTCTCCCTGACCTACAGTGGCGATTCCTGCTATAGAGCTGCAGCCCCTCCTGAATTACTTGTGAACCAAATTAAACAATTTTTAATGTCGCAGCTGCTCTCAATTTAAAAGAAACCTTACTATGATCGCTTCGAGCTTTCTACTCTGCCAACGACTGATTACCACGTGTTTATGTAGCTTCTACAGCGTTAGGCTGGGCTGTGGTGGAGGCAGCCCATCTGGCCTCGCTAGAGCATGTGCACACCGGTGGCAGGGGCGTGGAATGTGGATAGCAGAGAAAGGGGGATGTCTCACCCTTTGCGCGCATGTGGGCTACAAGGCTGCCAGCCCTTACAGGCATTCGTGGGACAAGAAACTGGCACACAAATTTATATTGTTTTGCTGTCGCCAAGCTAGTGATTACTTCAGGTGTGAAGTGAAGCATTTATAGGTTTACTTCAGGTGTGAAGTGAAGCATTTATATGTTTGTAGCTATGCTATNTACTTCAGGTGTGAAGTGAAGCATTTATAGGTTTACTTCAGGTGTGAAGTGAAGCATTTATATGTTTGTAGCTATACTATTTTCACTATATTAGAATTTAATTTAACATTAACAGAATAAATGTGGTAGGTTTACAAGCTATTTTTTTTCTCAATTATCACTATAAGAGAAAAATGAAATTAAAAACAAAGGACAACCTATTCCTGACTTTAGCCTTNTTTTTTTTCTCAATTATCACTATAAGAGAAAAATGAAATTAAAAACAAAGGACAACCTATTCCTGACTTTAGCCTTCATCAAGTAGGCAGTAGACACACAAAAGAAAATTGATTCCCAGACATGTTTGATAAGTACAAATGACTGTATGGATGTGAATAAAAAAAATGCTCTAGCTTGTTTTCCTAAAAGGTTTGTTAAAAATACTTTTTAACTTATTTAATTAATTTGCATATTGTATTGTTGCAAACCTGTGGTTTTAAAAACATTAAAATGTCGGGAATATTTTATTGGTATAGCATAACATAGGGAACGAGAAAGAAAATTACCATATTAAAGTAATTTTTATCAATAAAAATTTCTTGAGCCAAAAAAAAATGTGTTACTGGGGCCATAAAGAAATATGAGTGTTTATGTTTGATTTCACTAAGAAATACTTAATGAAAATCTAAGCTAAATGGTAATTTCAAGTTCACTGAGAAATCAGTGCTTGTAAAATGTTCATTTTAAGTGAATAACAATAAAAAAANCTAAATGGTAATTTCAAGTTCACTGAGAAATCAGTGCTTGTAAAATGTTCATTTTAAGTGAATAACAATAAAAAAATTTTTGTTTGTCTATGTTTATTACTATAATGTTTCTAAAATAATTACTTGAAACTTGGCTTGAAATGTTNAAAAAAATTTTTGTTTGTCTATGTTTATTACTATAATGTTTCTAAAATAATTACTTGAAACTTGGCTTGAAATGTTGAAAATAGCTTTATTTATTTGATTCCATAAATCCTGCTTTTGAGCTCAGTAAGCTCCAGGATGTAGAATACACGTCAAAGCATTAGAATAAGCTATTTTGGTAAGTTCAAGAATTTTATTACAACATTTATTCTTTCCTTATGCAGACCATTCATGTCTATTATTTTTTTTACATGTTCTTTAAAGAAATATTTAGAAGCATATTGTTCTACTGTATGGCTATTAAGAATGCTGGGCAAGTTTGATTTCACTATTTTAATGGAATTCATTTGGTTATGTGTAAGTATTTAGTTGACAATATGTAATGAAAACTTAATGAAATTTTCAGATTTTCGTTTAACATTCGTTAAAGCTGAGTTCTCATAAAATTTTTTTCATTTTCGTTTCAGTTTCATGAAATCCAAGAAAATAATTTTCTTTTTTGTTTAGTGAAACAAAAAGTTACTTTCGCACAACCCTAGAATATTGTAAAGCTTATTTCCACACTTAAAAATGAAAAATTGTCATGTATTTCATTAGCTCACTCCCTCTCTAAAATATTCAGTATCACTGTACAGCCCTACCTGTTCTGAAACCCACGAGCTGCGACTGCTGANCTCACTCCCTCTCTAAAATATTCAGTATCACTGTACAGCCCTACCTGTTCTGAAACCCACGAGCTGCGACTGCTGACATGTGTCCGAGAAGAGGTTTACCTCGCATACGCTGGGATACCCTTGCTTGGTACCTTGTGCTTACACTTTGTCTCCTGAGACTGACTGTTTGGAGCTGGGATTGCTCCTATACACACTGTGATGTACTTGAGCTTCAAGATTTTGTCTATTTATGTTTCATGAACTTAATTTATCTCAACAGGATGCTCCAAGATACTTTAAGATTTTTTATTCTTTGTACTTTGGGTTTCTTCTCTGTGTATCTTCAGTGTTGAACTTGTATTTCGTATCATGTTTTCTGCAATGGATTACGGACTTGGATAAGAGTTTTCTACCAGCCATGGCACGTGTTTTACGACTGGGGTTTGCATAACTGGTGTTTAAAGACTGTCTAGTGATGCCGTCTATGATGCTGGTCATCTGTGTGCTTGTGTGTTTGATTGGCTTCCTTTCTCTGCCGTAAGTTTTTTGGGTACCCCTTTCCCCACGCATATGCATAATTATATATGTCTACTCAGGTTTGCTTTAAATAGTGTGTTTTAATCTTCTATGAGGCCACTTACAACTATCCACTTGTTGGCAGACTCTCTTTTAATGCGCTGTCTCTCTCTTTCAAGTTTTTAATGTACATTTTAGTAGGGCAAGTGGGGCAGCTTTGGTAGGGTCGCCGTTTACACCTGCCCTTTTGCTACTTGTAAATTTTTAATTGTTTTCATTTTTAAGTTCTTTGNTTTGGTAGGGTCGCCGTTTACACCTGCCCTTTTGCTACTTGTAAATTTTTAATTGTTTTCATTTTTAAGTTCTTTGTATTAGCAATTTTTAGTGTGCTGGGGCATAGTACTTTTCAGTTTGTTATATGGTTTAACAAAATATATATAATTGATCTGTATTTATGGAGAATAATTTATAAAATTGTGGCAAGTTGTGTGGCTGTATTTGAATGTTTTTGCAAGTAATTGTTGAAATTTGGTTTTTCCTTTCCTCAGTTAAAGGTGGTATGCCACAGTCTTGATTTGTAAGAATCATTATAAACTTCTTCCCAGTTAGTAAAGCATGTTTTATTTTTTTTTTAAACTGACAGTTGATTTTTTTACATTCCAAAATCAAAAATAAAACAAAACACTTTTTTTTTTGCAAAGTCATATAATATTTACCAAGAGAATAATTTAACTTTAAATTAGTATTGCTGTCTATGTATGGNTTTGGTAGGGTCGCCGTTTACACCTGCCCTTTTGCTACTTGTAAATTTTTAATTGTTTTCATTTTTAAGTTCTTTTAGTGTGCTGGGGCATAGTACTTTTCAGTTTGTTATATGGTTTAACAATATATAAAAATTGATCTGTATTTATGGAGAATAATTTATAAAATTGTGGCAAGTTGTGTGGCTGTATTTGAATGTTTTTGCAAGTAATTGTTGAAATTTGGTTTTTCCTTTCCTCAGTTAAAGGTGGTATGCCACAGTCTTGATTTGTAAGAATCATTATAAACTTCTTCCCAGTTAGTGAAGCATGTTTTATTTTTTTTTAAAACTGACAGTTGATTTTTTTACATTCCAAAATCAAAAATAAAACAAAACACTTTTTTTTTGCAAAGTCATATAATATTTACCAAGAGAATAATTTAACTTTAAATTAGTATTGCTGTCTATGTATGGNTTTTTTTTTGCAAAGTCATATAATATTTACCAAGAGAATAATTTAACTTTAAATTAGTATTGCTGTCTATGTATGGTAGATAGTGTGACAATTTTATTTATCTATTTTGCATTTTTTAAATTAACAGCATACAATTATGAAATATGCCTACGTAAAAGTGTACAATTATTATAACAGTTTTATAATATTGACATGCAAATTGGGTCATTGTGGATGCCAAGCTTATTCCCCTCCCCCTTGGAACAAGGAAGTAGTTGCTCCATTCACGGGGGATACTTTAATGTGTGGGGCCCTTCCTTGGTAACTCTATAAGTTGTCTCTCACCCGGTGGAGGTGCCAAGATGGCAGCGGGGCAACTAGTAAGAGTGAAGAGTGAGTGAAGAGATTTGGGCGGCTCTTAACATTGAGGTCGTGAGAAGGCAACTTGTAGAATGGGTAAGGGTGAATGTGGTTGCAGTACTGCTAGACTTAGCTGATAGTAGATGCCCAGAGAGTATTACTTGACACTTAACTGCTGTAGCTGGTGACAGCCTAATGAGCTCTGGACGATGCTTAGGCCAGGTTGGGGGCAAGGGCAATACTGGCCTTGACATATTATCTCACCCTGGACTGTAGGCCAACACTGCTGAGCTCGAACAGCTGGTCCTGGAGGGAGTCGGCCAGGTGGAAGTGGCGGTGTCATTTCCAGACGATCAGCTTCCTCATGCCAGCTAGACAGTCAGTCCTCTGACCCACATAACATTGAGCCTGAGCAGCGGTAATCTTGTCAGTCTTTGTCCTCCCTGCTTTATGGTGGGGCATGTGGCAAGGCAGTAGCTCAGGCAGGCTTTAGTTGTTAGACAAGGTGGCATAAACTGTGTTTAAGGGAATGGTGGGCCTTCCAGAGAGCTGGAGCCTCTCTCTGGTGCTGGTAGGATTGATTTATTACCCAATGGAGGGCGTCCTTCCACCTGACAGTAGCAAGCCCAGGGAAGCGGTGTTATCGCTGGTAACCAGACGCCCGCACCAGGTAGAGAGAGGTTCCCAATGTGGCCGGTGTAAGCCTGAGGGGCTTTGGGTCTTGGATTTTTTATGAGCCTGGGAAGGTGGTGGATTGCTGGGAAGCAACAAGGTGAACAAAATGGTAAAATAGCGAGGTATGGTTTATATGGGTATATTCAGAATAAACCACTTATAACCCAGCCTGTGCCTAGGACCAAGAAAATTTATGACACGTGTGGGAATGGTGTGGTTAGAGCGATNAACCACTTATAACCCAGCCTGTGCCTAGGACCAAGAAAATTTATGACACGTGTGGGAATGGTGTGGTTAGAGCGACCCCTGAGAGAAAGTCACTAGGTGCTCAGAGTGGTTGTGCCAGCACAGTGGTACATACTCCCTATCCTTAGACTGGAAGGAATGTCTCAAGAGAGATGGGCTAGTGCTTGGAGCATGGCAGATATTCTTGCAAGCGAGTCTTAAAGGAAGACATTTGGTGGCTGGACAGCACAGAGAGCAGGTATATCTGCTAGGCAGGCAAAAATTAACAGCCCTGAGGGGTCTGTTCAAGTCCTATTTATAGCCATCTGGCCGGCAGTGAGTTAGCAATGGAGAGCAATGGAGGAGAGAGAGATTATTTTCCCACTGCGTGAGCAGGATGTGTGTTTGGTACCCGGAGCTAGAAGGCTGCTCCAAGTGGCAGAATGCAACCAGGTTGCCAAGGCAGGTGCACGTGCAACCCTGGTTGCCTGCACTCAAACAGCAGTGGACCTTGCAGTCCCTCTTAAAGGTGATAGTGCTGATGTTGCTAAATTGTGGCAACGGCATGTTTTAGTGTGGGAGGAGCACAGCTGAGGCAGAGGCTAAAGAACGATCGCAGACGTCACCAGTGGTACGTCAAGCTCCCTCCCTCCACCTCCTTAGCTGGACGCAGACGCCATAGGTGTGCAGGATCTTGTCCTCTGCATTGTGAAGCTAGTTGGCTAACTGATAGTCTTGAAGATGTGGCAAGCTCTCTGGAATGCTCTCTCCCTATCCACTCAGCTCAGTCCCACAACATGGTGGGATATAGGAAGTCAGGTAAAACAAGTGGAGTGGTGGCTACTCTGGCTTAGGTAAGGAGCACTTCATCCTACCCTTGGAGTGTGTTACTGTCTCGTAAATGGCTGAAGGTCAAATAGGTAAATTATGCAAGTCTTGATGTTCCAATTTTACAGTCCACTGTAAATCTAGATAGATAAGGAGCAACATGTTTACAAGCTTTAAGGGCTTATTCTAAGGGATGTTACGCAATGGATCCTCTAATGGTAAGTTACTGCAGTTAGACCGAGGAAACTTACAAAGCTTGAGAGTTCCTATGTCCATCTAGATAAAAAGCTAGCTATTGACACACAATTTTGGCTGGGGCACGTGGTTACACACATAAAAGCAGAAAAAGGAAAATATGGTGTAGTCACTGTTTGCAAGTGTTCATTAGTAATTCTGGGATGTTCAGAGAGTAACTATCGTGGTTTTACGTGCCATGAAGGCCTCAGGAATAAGAAAATATGGCTTTACACAATTCAATATGAAGTTAGGGTAAAGCCAAAATGTGGTTTTGTAATGTGATTTCACTCAGTGAAATTCAGATCTCTGCTTTATGTGGCACACAGGCTGTGAAAAAAAAGGTCTTTATACAAAGCAAAAACACACACACACACACATGTAATAAATACGTAGGAGGCTCAGAGGCTGTTAAACAAAATAAGAATACAATACAAGTGAATATTATTGAGTAGTTAGATTAGTGGCCCATAGGTGAAAAGAATACAATGCAATTGAAAATTATTATGTATTTAGGTTAGTAGCCCATAGTCGTAAAGAGTTAATTACTCAAAAACAATACATTTGCTTCAAATAAAATGCCCTTGGAAGTTGCATGATGCTTGGCCATGGAAAGTACAAGAGAATCTATATAATTCTAAGCATGGTTAACTCATGGCATAGTCTTTTTAACCTGCTTCTGCACATTTACGACAGTGGAACACACTGCGATACACACTTTGACTCGTGTGGTGACGAGGAGAGGTACTCTGCTTTTACATCAGGGGATCACTCTCTTGATGCACTTCTTAACTCATATCTATGCTACAGGGAAGCACTATGTATAGCTGCTGACAGGTGGTATCTAACTGCTAATATATACACACGCAGTAGTGATGCAACGTGAACTTTCAGTGGTTGCAGGAGTTTGGCAATCTTCCCTCACAGTCTCAGTGTGGTTCTAAGCGGGCATCATGAGTGAAATATCACTCAAGCACTCAGTCTTTCTGGCTACTACGGCGGTTAGTCGGCCAGGACTACTGCTGCTGGAACCGGAAACGACGACTTAGGAATTGGCGGCACTGCTGTTGTCTCTGGAATGGGTGGCGGTACAAGAACTGCTGGCAGCTCTGGTCAGTGGAAGGCGAACAGCCAGCACCATGTTGTGTCTCTGTAGCGCCCAGGCCTTGCCTCAATAGCTGCTGGGGCCATGGTGGTGTAGTGGTTAGACTACTTGCCTCCCACCAAGGCGAAACAGGTTCGATTCCAGGATTTTTACATGTAGAAATCGTGCCGGACGATGCCACTGGTCAAAGGGTTTTCTCGGGGATCTCTCATTTCCCTACCCTTGCATACTGGCGCTGCTCCATACTCACCTCACTTCACCCTCATTATCTCTCAAGACCTCAATGTTAAGAGCCGCCCAAATCTCTTCACTCACTCAAGAGCAGCACTCACACTGTGGCAGCTAACTTCTTCGCTGCAGGAGAACATGGTGTGCACCGATGGGCATACACTCAATATCAGCTGGTGGAAAGGCAGTGGCTCTGCTCTCAGCAGGGATGATGGAGTAGTAGTGGGCATTTCCCCTTCATGGCAGCGGGCTGCCTTCCACTGCTTGGTGGCAGCTGGTGGAGGTGCAGCAGTGAGGGGAGGTAAAGTGTCCAGCCCTGTCCATGAGGGGCAGGGTTATCCGCTCGTCTGCTGTGAATTGGTCAGGAAGGGGTGGATTCATGGCTTCTCTTCNCTGTCCATGAGGGGCAGGGTTATCCGCTCGTCTGCTGTGAATTGGTCAGGAAGGGGTGGATTCATGGCTTCTCTTCTTCCTCTATGGTAGGTGCTTGTACTGGAGTAGGCGGTCGCGTTGGTAGCTCGCTTTGTATATTACCTGGAGGCAGAAGTGGGTTAGTATGGCGCGTCAGGTCATCACTCCTCTGTGTCTACCGGCAGCCTCACTTCAGCTGTTTGCCCACTGTGTTTGGGATTACATCTGTCTTAACGTTGGGCACAATGGCTTGCTTTAACTATGTAATATCTACTCTGTTTACAGTCCCTTTTCAGAGCAATTCGTGCTGGCACATTCTTACTGTGTAGAATCTTGCCGTGTGTGATGGGTCTTTGTAATGTGCTGCCAATTATCACGTCNGTGCTGGCACATTCTTACTGTGTAGAATCTTGCCGTGTGTGATGGGTCTTTGTAATGTGCTGCCAATTATCACGTCATTTTTTTCTTAATGCAGGTGGGCTCAACTTTAAGTTGTTCTCGCGACAGAGAAAGGGGAGTTGCAGGGGGTGTGTGAAACTCATTTTATATTCTGTAACATGTTAATCAATTGGGTGGCTTCCTCAGTTGTCAGCTGTATCATTACAGNTGTGAAACTCATTTTATATTCTGTAACATGTTAATCAATTGGGTGGCTTCCTCAGTTGTCAGCTGTATCATTACAGTGTCGTCCATAGTTTGTGGCCTGGGTTGGCTCGTGCTGGTTATTGCCCATGGGACTGCGTGTTTCTGGCCCAACTGTATGTTGTTTTGGCTGTAATTGATAACCACTTCCTGGCTAAAAAGCCAATATTACAGGCTTGCATAAGTCATATACAAGATAGAATTCTTATTTTGACGTTTGCCCTCCAACGTCAATTGTTAAAACTGCCCTGCCATTTATTCCAAGGGGCAGAACACAACCAAGTTTCTAAGGTTGGCATCCATGCAGTGCTGGTTGCCTTTGCTCAGGTGGCAGCAAACCTTGCGGACTAACTCANCAAGTTTCTAAGGTTGGCATCCATGCAGTGCTGGTTGCCTTTGCTCAGGTGGCAGCAAACCTTGCGGACTAACTCGAAGGTGACTGCGCTGATGTTGCTGGAGTCTGGCATCAGGCATCAGAGTGGCTTAGCTAGGGAGGGGTGTTGAACACAGCTGAGGCAGAGGCTCAAGAGAGATCACAGACTTTACCAATGGCACGTCAATTTAGAGTGTCTGTTTTTGTGCTTCATTATAAAATATTACATTTTAGTCTGTAACATTAATTCAGTGATTCATTCATAAAAAAGAAACATANCAAGTTTCTAAGGTTGGCATCCATGCAGTGCTGGTTGCCTTTGCTCAGGTGGCAGCAAACCTTGCGGACTAACTCAAAGGTGACTGCGATGATGTTGCTGGAGTCTGGCATTAGGCATCAGAGTGGCTTAGCTAGGGAGGGGGTGTTGAACACAGCTGAGGCAGAGGCTCAAGAGAGATCACAGACTTTACCAATGGCACGTCAATGTAGAGTGTCTGTCTTTGTGCTTCATTATAAAATATTACATTTTAGTCTGTAACATTAATTCAGTGATTCATTCATAAAAAAGAAACATANTTTGTGCTTCATTATAAAATATTACATTTTAGTCTGTAACATTAATTCAGTGATTCATTCATAAAAAAGAAACATATTTTCCATTGTTATAATTTGTTATTTGTAAGAAGATTGAATGCCATCAATCAGTGTTAATTAATAATGTAAGAGATTACAATTTCGTTTACCAAAACACTTTCTGTTTGGTGAGCATTTGCACCATTACTTTATTTTAGAATTGCTACGTGAAACATGTATTTAACATAAAACACCAAATATAATCCATTATTTTGAACTAAGATGTTTAGTGTTTACTTGAGTTTGTCTCATAACAATATTACATAACATTTTGACAGCCGTAATTAAGATAACACAAAGAAAACTAAATTAATACAATATGAATTGGATTTGAATATCTGGAATATGGTACTGTGCGTGCTATCATGGAACATCCTCAGCTAAGTTTGCACATTACATGAATAACTGGCATCACCATAGGCATGGCCAGAGTTGCGAGTGTTCTGGTATTGATTGGGTGGTCCCATTCTAAGTACCCAAGGAGCCAACACTTGAATTTTCTATACAGCATAGCCAATGACAGCATAATATATCTGCTATGTTTTCTTTAGGGATGTTGGAGCTCATCTTACGCCAGCACCTTCTATAATCCAACAAATAAAACAAAAAATACAGAAAGTCTCAATATATTTTCTCATTCTTGCGGGAATATAAGTCACATGGCAGAACAATTTTTTTCCTGTTACTGTTTTCTCATGTTTACGACTTGGAGAAATATGGTTTTAACAAATTTATATTGCAGCTCCTATAGTTTTTGGGTAACAGGATTTTTCGAAATATAGCAATTCTATTTAATGATCCCTTTCACTTACAGAGGCTCATGGTATAGTAAATATAGTTTCTTGGCAAAACTTGCCTATAAATGTAAAAATAGGTTAGTTTTCACAAGAGTGAGGTATCCAGTATTAAAATTTTTCTCTTAGATGTTTAGTGCTTGAATAGCATCTTCTCTGTTGCCAAATATAATCTTGCACTCACCAAATTTTTTATCTCCAGGCATATGTGATCCAAAGTTATACTATCATCTCATACATTGGGAAGGGTAAAAGGTATTTTGTTACAAAATGTTAATAANATATGTGATCCAAAGTTATACTATCATCTCATACATTGGGAAGGGTAAAAGGTATTTTGTTACAAAATGTTAATAAATTTTCAATTTTTATTATATGTGTATTACGTAATTTTACGTGTCATAAACGTGTGATGTATGTGGACTTTTGCCACGCCAGTCTAGTTAAGGCCTACGGTTGTTGGGCAGGTCATAAATCTTTTAATAGATTAGCACTTAGGTAAATATGTAAATTAATGAACTAAAAAGAAAATATAGAAACAGGTATATAAATTTATTAATAAATAACAAACTTATTAGTAATGTATACATAGAGAAAACTTACAACTATCCAGAATTTACAGAAACTAGTTGTTGTTTAATTGCCACATAGGCAAAGTAAATACATTTAATTTAATTTAAGAGTGTGACAGAAGGGCTGTTTATTTCTGTGTTTTAGCGCTGAAGGTGTGTGTTTACATGATGTCTCGAGTGGTCTTGAACATGGAGCTAGAAGATGGTGCCAAATGCACTGTACAGGACCTGGTGATGGCAATACTGCAGGATGATGACCTGGGCCTCTCCAGAGTCGCTGCCAATATATTCACCCTCTGGATGTGCTCTGGTTTACTCGGTGAGTGTCACCATGCTGCACAGGGATTGCTCTGGCCAAGTGGCTTCCACCAACGCTTTCTAGGTCCCATTCCTCGCAGCATTGTATCCAGATTTTCTGCATTTAGGAACAGTGATGAATGTCGTTGTTGGTGATTGGGTTTTCAGATGCTATTCCCTTCCTCTACCTGTTCATTGATTAGATGTTCCATCCTAGAGTCTTGCACTACATCACCCCTCACCCACAGGTCCCACTTTGAAAGCAAGTCTCATTGCCAAGTAGGTGTCTCCCCTGCTCTAGAGTGCATATCCCACTAGTCATTAATTAAATTTTTGGTTCCTGATGTGGTTTAAAATGTTTTATTTATAGCTGGTTTGCTGTTAACTGATCATTTGTAAAAGACTACATACATATTTTTGCTAATTATGTATCCTTCTATAACCATACATCAGAACAGATTTCATTGTGTTTTGCAACTCATATTCAACATCAGTTGTACGAGTCTGTGAAATTGTAAGAAGCATAATTGTGTTTCTGTTTTGTCACTTTGTACTGCAAGGTACATAAAACAAAAGGACGCTAATTATAGAAGTCACTAATTTTAACAAAATGCTATTAATAAATTTTAATAAAATTTTTTAACTTGGAACTAGTCCGTGTTTTGCTGCCTATTTGGCTGGGTTCATTTCAGACAAAGCTCAAGGTGAAATCGTGTGTAGTTTTATAAAAAACGAAAGTACTTACTGGTTGGTACTTAGGGATATAGGCTTGATACCTCCCCAGTGCTATGGCGTATGAGTAGGTATTGATTCTGCTCTCGGCGTAAGGCACCAGAAATTGATGCTAACCCTCAGTGTCAGGGCGTAGAAATATGTTGACGCTACTATCCCTAGGTTCAATTTACCAAATAAATTCACCTTCCTTGCGAGTTAACATATGTCAGTTTTATTTTCGCTTAACAGGTTAACTTCTACATGAACACACGAGACAACTCTCCCCNCTATGGCGTATGAGTAGGTATTGATTCTGCTCTCGGCGTAAGGCACCAGAAATTGATGCTAACCCTCAGTGTCAGGGCGTAGAAATATGTTGACGCTACTATCCCTAGGTTCAATTTACCAAATAAATTCACCTTCCTTGCGAGTTAACATATGTCAGTTTTATTTTCGCTTAACAGGTTAACTTCTACATGAACACACGAGACAACTCTCCCCCCCCCCCCCTTTTTTTCTACGTAGGCTACGTATTGCTTGA
>NQII01003988.1:54076-67023 GCA_002778355.1 Clitarchus hookeri
CCGTCCACCCCAGGTGCTGCGTCCGCAGCAACATGAGGTGGAAGGGGGCGTCCCTCGTCTGTAGATGGCTGGGCGCCGCCCGTCGGTGCTGTTGGCGCGTCTCCCTCTGGTACTTCCTCTGCTCCTGGGTTCGATTCTCCATCGGTGTTCACCTGTAGGGGGCGTCTTAGATCTTCTTCACTCGTGTTTCCCCGGTCCCGGCAATTATCTCCCCTGCTCGTTCGGGCCTGGTCACTATTTCTTCTTCCGCCCAGCCTCTCTCCGTCCGTCTCTCTCCCCGCATTCGCTTCCGGCTCTCCCTCGTTCTCGCGCCGTACCTCTTCTTTCCGCTCTCCCTCGCTCGTCCCGGGCCTCCTTTTACTCCCGTTCGTGTAGTCCCTGCCTCNCCTCTGGGTCGTAAAAACGTGTTCGGCGCTCCGGCTACCCGCACGTGGGCCCGGCGTCGTCCCTCGATTCTGGCATTGAAGTTTACTGCTCCGCCCCGCACGTGCTGGAACACTTGGCGGCCCCTTGGTCGGCGCAGTGTTTCTCCTGCCTCCGGATATCGCGTCGCTATTATTCTCACACGCTCGCCAAAAGCTCTCATCATTTATTGCGGTAGCCGGCTCGGGAGAGACGCAGCTGCTGGTGTGAGCTTAGCGTCCCCTTGTAGCTGCGAGACGCAGCTGCATCTGTCTTCCTCCACATGTGGCCCCTACACCATGTGTTCATTCCGCCTTGGAATCCTGGCGCCATTCTTCTAGCACGCTCGCCAAACCCTTAATATTTATTGCGGTAGCCAGCCTGCGAGTTTCGACAGAGTGTGCCGTCTGACAAAAAAATATCTTTCGGGACGCGAGACGCCTCAGGCTGTTCACGGTTAATTGAGGGCTTTTGGAAGCCCTGCTTAGTACCTATTTTTACTTTCATTTTGCATGCGTCTGCCATACGTAAAATTAACGTTGTCATGGGCTTGATCACTTTATTCATGTGTCATCCAAGTTAAACCGTGGAACTGTTAGCAATGTAAATGTGCTACTAATGTGCAAATTCTTTCCCGAATGTGTATAAAACAAGATATTCTTGCTTCAGTAGCTACAAATTTAAAAACTACACTCTTAGTAAAACATAAAGTGTTAAGAACTAGTTTTCTTAATTCACTGCTAACGCAGAGCCTGCATGTCAGAGGTTTATTTCAGGTGTGTTCATTTTATAATGGACAACCTATAGAAACACACTGAGATAGAAGAATGGCAAATATTCACACGTAAAGTGTGATGGCTGGGTTTCACTGGCTGCACTAGCATCCCCAGATGGTTTTATTAGAGGCATATTACTTACCTTTGAACTTAGTGGCCAAGAAGTGAATTAAGATGTAGTAGAAAATTTACATTTTTAAGATATAACTGTGTGTCTTAGGTAGTTGCTGTGCAGTATGTAAAGGTGCATGGGAGTTATCTGAAGTTGAGACATGTAGGCTGCCTTTCCCGGCATCTTAGTTCTGCACAGTTGTTTGAGGGCGGCAAAGCTCTCACTGCGCTGGTTTTATAGCTGAAGTCTTAAATCTTTGTTCATTCTTTTTTCTTTCATCCGTCCGTCCGTCCGTCTGTACATCCGTCCGTACTTACGTATGGATGGACATACGTACGTATGGATGGACGTACATACGTATGTACGTACACACTTACATACTTACTTACATACATACGTATGTACATACTTACATACGTACGTACATACTTACATACATACGTACGTACATACTTACATATGTACGTACATACATACATACGTATATACTTACATATATACGTACGTATATACTTACATACATATGTACGTATATACTTACATACATAGTTATGGTATAGTTTAGTCGGGTATTTATTTCAGTAGCTTCCAGTTTAGCAAGGTTCCCGGCTAAGTTGTTTCTTGTAGTCATGCTTCATTGGATGAACACTGCAGTGCATAGCAGTTTTGTTTAACTACTCAACACTGTAAATTTTCCTCAGCTGTTGTGGTCATTGTGTGTTGTTTTTACACATCTCAGTGTTTTCTTGCTTAGAAAATCACATGATTAACAATGTATGGTCATGATGTTTATATGGTAATTATTACAGTCTACTTATTCTATTGTTTATTCAGTAATTGTTATTGTGTGTCTGTTGTCAGTTTCATTATTCAGTCTGCCACACATCTTTTATTGTTTACTGTATTCACAATTTTTCAAGCCAAAATAATGTGTTTATATATTGCTACTGTATTCTGAGCTGATTATTGTGTTGTTGATGTTTGGGCCTAGTCTAAAATTTGGTGTACCTGATGCGTTTTGGCTGGTGAGATGCCTGGCGAAACCTAATGTTACTTGGCTAAGAGGAGATTGTTGTTCAGTGTCATGATTATGTTTGGCTTGTGTGGTGGACCAGACCCAATGACTTTGTAGACACTTGCAGGGTACTCCCAAAAAACCCCTTGGCAGGGTGCACAGTTAACTCCTTCACTATTGTGACTGTGGGGGATGCCTGTACCCTAGGGCCGTGATGTGGCCGTAACACAGTAACACACTCTTAAATAAAGACTCCCCAAGATGGTTGGGTTGTGTAGAGTTTTTGCAGCTAACATAACAGTAACAGGTACATAGTGAACACAGGCATCAAAATATTTACCTGGCCACAAAACACATAACCTATTATGTTGGTTACACAGTAAAACTTATAAAAAATATGAATTAATGGCAAAAAGAAAACTATTAATTCACTTGATACAAGATTGAGGTGACCCGTTGTGATCTCACATCTGGACTCTGATGGCAGCTGTAAGAGACTGTCTGAGTTCTGGTTGGAACACTCAGGCTGTGCAACCCCAACATGCAGTATGAGATGTCAGTTGCTATGCAAAATTAAATCTCACAAAAAACTTTAAATTTAAATTAATGACAAAACCCTGGAAAAATTTAATTACGCAAGAGACATGATTAATTCTCATTAAGTATATACATCAGGTAGTTTGTGTTTATGTTTTGCTCATCCTGCGGCCAGCATAGTTGGCATACTCAAATGGCCATGGTGGTGTTCAGTAGGGAAAAAGTGGGGGGTGGACATGTCCATTACACACTTGGGGTGATACACATGCTTATGCTGTACTGCGTTGACCTGCTCTGCTACTTTACTCTTCTCTGAGTGGGACTTAACACACGCAACACCCACTGTCACACTTGCTGGTGTTGATAGCTGCTNTGGGGGGTGGACATGTCCATTACACACTTGGGGTGATACACATGCTTATGCTGTACTGCGTTGACCTGCTCTGCTACTTTACTCTTCTCTGAGTGGGACTTAACACACGCAACACCCACTGTCACACTTGCTGGTGTTGATAGCTGCGTGCATATGACATTGAGACCAGGCTCAGGGAAGGTTACTCAACAAGTGTTTGGGAAATAATTACCCATTAAGGGTTTTACTGTNTGACATTGAGACCAGGCTCAGGGAAGGTTACTCAACAAGTGTTTGGGAAATAATTACCCATTAAGGGTTTTACTGTAATTATTTTCAAAATGTAGATGGTAGGAATCGAAAAACCTTATTCACTGCATACATATATTATTAATGATAATTTACTGTAGTTTCACTAACACATTGCCTCATTTTTTCTGCAGAGTAACAAAATACATTTGTCTATGTTTTATTTTATAAAACTTTGTGTACTGGAAGATTGAAACTACATTATTATTTTGTAATCTGGAATAAAGATTTTTTGTGTTCCATTTCAGAACTGCAGTTGAAGCCCCATCACAAACTGTTTGAAATCCGGTGCAAGTGGTCTAAGTTAGTGTCACAATATGGAACTGGATCCGTGTCTAGGAAGGCACGGGATGAACCTGTCCTCTCATTTCAGAGAAACATTTTCTTCTCCAAGAGAGAAGAAGAGAAAATAAAGTGAGTGAATTTTAAGTGTGATAAAGGGACCTTGAAAACTCATAAATACTTCTTCAGTTTATATGTTATTTGTACTAATGACATATTTTTGCAGATCATTTGTGTGCTATTTGTACTTGTGTGTAACCTCCCATGAATGTAAATATAGATGTGGTGCTACAACCACCTTCATTCCCTATTTTTTACTACTACTACTACTACTACTTTATTTCATGCAGGGAAACTCCTACCTTACAGAATTATATACATATGCTCTCTACAGGATGACCTGAACCAGCAATGAGACCAGATAGTCTGGATGTCTCTTGACAGGGTCTACCTCTGGCTCCTTATCAACCATCAGATTCAGCAAACCATTTCAGACACGAAAATATTGCAACTCAAATATTCCCGTGGTTTCCTTAGACCATGAAGGCCTTCGNTCAGCAAACCATTTCAGACACGAAAATATTGCAACTCAAATATTCCCGTGGTTTCCTTAGACCATGAAGGCCTTCGGCAAACTCAGGACTATCTCTGCTGTGCCGCACTAAACAGTGGTGTAGAACTGAGTTACTGGGACTAGCAGTTAGTCTCTATGTCTCAACATAATATAACTACTTCACATCAGTTTTAAAATGTTCATTTTGCATCTTAATTTGCTTGCTGTTTGCTAGATTCACTACTAAAACACCCTATCTGCCAAACCACATTGCCACCAACACATTTGAAGAAGATGGTGCAACCAGAAAAATTGTGGGATTGTGCATCCATGCATGAGAATGTGTCTTCTCAAATTTGTATGTGCCCATTTCCAAGTACCACGTGGTCTATTAAGTATGTACACTGAAGAGTCACAAAAACTGGTATAGGCATGTGTATGCAAATAACAGAGGTATGGAACCAATCAGAGTAACGCGATGCGGTCGGCAGCNTCAGCAAACCATTTCAGACACGAAAATATTGCAACTCAAATATTCCCGTGGTTTCCTTAGACCATGAAGGCCTTCTGCAAACTCAGGACTATCTCTGCTGTGCCGCACTAAACAGTGGTGTAGAACTCAGTTACTGGGACTAGCAGTTAGTCTCTATGTCTCAACATAATATAACTACTTCACATCAGTTTTAAAATGTTCATTTTGCATCTTAATTTGCTTGCTGTTTGCTAGATTCACTACTAAAACACCCTATCTGCCAAACCACATTGCCACCAACACATTTGAAGAAGATGGTGCAACCAGAAAAATTGTGGGATTGTGCATCCATGCATGAGAATGTGTCTTCTCAAATTTGTATGTGCCCATTTCCAAGTACCACGTGGTCTATTAAGTATGTACACTGAAGAGTCACAAAAACTGGTATAGGCATGTGTATGCAAATAACAGAGGTATGGAACCAATCAGAGTAACGCGATGCGGTCGGCAGCTAGATCGGTTACTGCTGCTACAATGGCAGGTTATCAAGATTTAAGTGAGTTTGAACGTGTTGTTATAGTTGGCGCACGAGAGATGGGACATATCATCTCCGAGGTAGCGATAACATTTGGATGTTCGCGTACGACCATTTCACGAGTGTACCGTGAATATCGGGAACCCGGTAAAACATTACATCTTCGACATCGCTGCCCACCAGAAAAAGATCATGAAAGAACGGGATAGACTTGCAACCCTTTCTCAAATTGGCGCAGATTGGATTTGTGGACTGCCCTGCAGGATTCATGGTGTGAATTGCCTCCTACATACCTTCAGATATTAGTCGAGTCCATGTCATGTCGTCTTGCGGCACTTCTACGTGCTCGGGGGGCCCTACACGATATTATNTTCAGATATTAGTCGAGTCCATGTCATGTCGTCTTGCGGCACTTCTACGTGCTCGGGGGGCCCTACACGATATTATGCAGGTGTACCAGTTTTTTTGGCTCTTCAGTATACATATATGTGCACATGTACCACAGGTGATATCGTTCAACCCTTTAGCCTCTACAAAAGCTGCGGCCCCCATCCTCCACCACTCAAGATCCATTAGGCCATACACACCACATTAGCACCACAATGTGAGGGTACTGCCTGCAAATCTACTGCAGCTGACTGTATGATAGCTACCCACATACTGCTACACACCATGCTCTGCATTTGGGTGAGTGCTGGTTTACCTCTCCTTTGGCCGTTGGCTGCAGAGGGGTAGTCCTTCCTGTGCACCACGGCCACACAGCCAGTGTCCCTTGCTTTCTTCCCGCCTTCCCAGCAATCCCCTTGGTCACCCTGGGTTCAGCATATAAATATAGGCCATAGACCGGAATTTGTGGCTGTTTCGCTCTGCACCAGTTGCAGAATGTATCTGCCAGAGCACGCACCGACCTACCAGCTTCTACGCTAGCTTTAGCCACAGCACTATCTCCCCATCTTTCAAGTACGAGTACGTAGTATACTGGGGTCACCCTAGCCCCATCAACAGCTGTGTCTTCTGCGTATCCCCTCCTCNTTCAAGTACGAGTACGTAGTATACTGGGGTCACCCTAGCCCCATCAACAGCTGTGTCTTCTGCGTATCCCCTCCTCCTCTCTAGGTATTGTTGGCAAAATAGATTTGGGCCTTCAGGCCTTAGAAGGTGTGCAGGCTGGGTGTGCTTGTTTTGTTGGTTCGCCAATAAAGCAGACGTATTTCAACCTTGTTGACTTTCACTTCCAGCTAGCTTTCTTTTCACTACTCTCATCCCACCATTTTCCTTTTTTTGCCTCTGCAACCTGAAACACACTTCCAGGAGTTGGCATACACTACTAACCCCCTCCCTTTCAANTCAAGTACGAGTACGTAGTATACTGGGGTCACCCTAGCCCCATCAACAGCTGTGTCTTCTGCGTATCCCCTCCTCTCTAGGTATTGTTGGCAAAATAGATTTGGGCCTTCAGGCCTTAGAAGGTGTGCAGGCTGGGTGTGCTTGTTTTGTTGGTTCGCCAATAAAGCAGACGTATTTCAACCTTGTTGACTTTCACTTCCAGCTAGCTTTCTTTTCACTACTCTCATCCCACCGTTTTCCTTTTTTTGCCTCTGCAACCTGAAACACACTTCCAGGAGTTGGCATACACTACTAACCCCCTCCCTTTCAANTTTTCCTTTTTTTGCCTCTGCAACCTGAAACACACTTCCAGGAGTTGGCATACACTACTAACCCCCTCCCTTTCAATGCCCTTAAGGCTGTTTAGCACCAAGCATTGCTCTTTGTGCTGGTGACTGGGATATGTTCATGATCGTGCCTTGTCAGTCACCACCAGAGAGGAGTGCCTACTGTTGTAACCTTCAGTCGAGTGCTATGTGTGCCGGCGATAATCCTGCCCTACCAGAGTACTCGCTGGGGGCCGGCAGTGGTGGTCAAATAGGGACACAACCCATGAATCTCCCCACTGAGACTCGGAGTGTCAGCAGTAACCTCACCCTTTTCAATATCCTGGGAGAGTGGACCCTTGTGTGGGCACTGCACTATTAAGGAAGTCACTGCCTTCTGGGAAGCCTCTTGTTTTCTGAACTCAGCTGTGCCGGCCCCTACTGAACACCTGCTAATACTGCTCAAACTCTCTACCTCTTGTATGTTGTGCCATCTGCTGGACATCGGAAAGCAGCTTGGCAGGCCTTGGCTAGAAAGGCTGTGGAGTCTGAACAGGGGACCAACAGGGTGTACTATCATCGGGAAGAGGCTACATTGGAGAGAGAGTCCTAAACTGCTTTCATCTACCATGTGCTCTCTCTCCTCTCCCCCCAACATCCCAGAAGCGACAGCCGACTGAGCCATGTACCATAGTACATACTTGCAAACTGCCCGTACACTGGTGTTTACCATAGAAACGTTTGCTCCAGCCTGCTTGAACACCCAACCAATGCTTGTTGAAAACCTCCTTAAATAGGTGAGGCATCAATGCACTACTGGTGGAAATGAATGCTTGCATGAGTTTACTGCATTAGAAGACTGCTGTTTCATGGAAACATTCTGCATTTTAACAAAAATTTAGGCAGTAATGCAACTGTTCATTACTTGTGGATACAAGTGTGCCCCATACCACAACTCAACATAATAATCAACTAATATCATCTCAGAATTTAAAAAAAGTTTGTCAGATCATTCAGTTCTACATAACTTTTCCTGACAGATAACCAACCATAGCAATTCCCAATTATTGACATTGTGGGTGATCTGAAAATTGAGATGTATCTACTAGTCAAGGAAGCAAGGTTATTTATGTGTTAAAGGTAATTCTGAGTGTTATGAATCCTCACACACATACCGTATTTGTAAGTGTAGACCACTGCCCTGCTCAGCTGTAAGTGGAATGACCCAGTGGTGTTGGCATGCAGGGATCAGAAGCTCTTGGAGTTGCTGTATGACGAGGCTCTCTACAACGTGCTGGCAGGTCGCTACCCATGTGAGGTGGCTCACTACATAATGCTGGGCGGCATCCAGGCACGTATCGAGCTGGGGCCCTACAACCCTCCGATACACACCACTCACTTCTTCAGGTATCCTTTCTTCCACTCTCACCTAACCTCACCACCCTTCATTAGCAATCAGTTCATTATTGTGCCAAACACTGTTCAACTTGTACACGCAGCACATGGTGTCAAATCCAGAAGTCTTGACATTGGAGAGGAATGGATAGCCCAAAGGCTGGCAGGACTCCAAGGCATCATTATAGTGATGCAAGCAGTGTTGCTTCTGGGGCAACAGGCAGGATGATTCTGCTGTAGTTTGCCATTGCAATCCGCAGTTCAGAGGTGGGCCAGATCCACCAGCCACTTGAAAAATTTCAAGGGCCGGTGCTGGGAACTGAATATAGATTCCTCTGTAAGAGGCTACAGTGAGTGATCATCTAGCAGTTATAAAAATAAAATATCCTTATTTCTACTTAATCTTTTGCCAGATCAAAGTTTCACTATTTTTGCAGCATTAAAAAAATAAAAAATAATGTATTTGCTGAAAGAGTTTAAAAACGGAGAAATGTTTGTAATCACTCAGACAAAAAAATTTCACTGTTTGAAATTTTTGTGTATAAAGAAATTTATTTTTGTACTTTCACTGTTTGCGAAATATTTTCCAAAATGTTTGGTTAAGAACAACTTAAAATAAATATAGAAATCTGTATGTTCCCATATTTTATTTCTTGTAAATGATTTAATAATGCAAAAAGCTATGTATGAAATACAACTGTAAATTTTTTTTTGCTGGAAACGACATCACAAATTGAGCAATGTTAGCACATTGATAAAATAGAAACTTCTGCTATCCAATGCTGAAAACTATAGGCTGTTTGCAGATAATTGAGCATGTTTGAAAACTTTGCTTATGATCTACTTTCCTGCTCATTTTGTATCCTTATTGTGTGTGTCAGATCAAAAGCATGTGGATTGCATGTGAACAGTCAGGCGGGGTGGAGTGTGTGTCAGCAGTGGGTGTGGTGTGTCACAGGGAGCAGCGGGGCAAGTTTCTCCCTGCGCACGTGAGTCGGAGCCAGTGGTCGTGGCTGCATATAAGTGGCAAAAACTCTCCAGAGGTGCGTCTGCTGGAGCAGTTCAAGCGCATCCCCACCAGCACGCCCGTGCGCAAGCTCATTCGCAAGTACCTTGAGTTCTGCTGGTCTCTACCTTTCTATGGGTCAGTCATTACTGTAGTTTGTGTTCTGTATTTCTGTAGTTCGTTAGAGGAAATGGTTGTATCTTTTCTCAGCAAGGTTGATAAAACCAGTGACAAAGTTCAAGTGGCCAAAAGGTTATCCCACTAGGCTTTCATCACTGCATTCCTAGTAGCAGTTCTTGTAGGATTACTCCTTGATTTTTTGCATGTGTAAAACAGGGAAAATTTTGTTGATTGCTAGTGATTTTTCTTGTGGTACTCCAGATTCCTCCCAGTCTTGTATTCTTTCACGTCTTCATCAGATTAATTTTCATTCTATTGGTGGTCTGGAGCATAAGGTGAAGCAAATGGCTCCCTGGCTTGCTAGCCTCCTCCAGTGTGCCAGTCATCTGTGACCCTGCCTCTGGTAGGACAATGCTTGTGTACTTTTTTATATTTCAGATAGATGGTTTTGTACCAAAGTATTGCCCGAGTGATAGATGGTTNGGACAATGCTTGTGTACTTTTTTATATTTCAGATAGATGGTTTTGTACCAAAGTATTGCCCGAGTGATAGATGGTTTTCTACCAAAGTATTGCCCGAGTGATAGATGGTATTCATTTTACACATTTCTGTTTTTGAAGTGGTTTACTATTTGAATAGTGTGCGCAACTGTATATTATATTTCATTGCAAAATGATTGCCACATAATTTTTAAGTGCTGAAAAGAGTAAGAAAATTACCACTTAAAAGTTGCAGTCTTTTCAGCACTGCAGCTGAGGCAGAATATGTAGGAACGCTAATGCCTCACCTAGCGAGTGGTGTCTAGTTAGTGACGGCTGGGAAGCAGGTGTCATCTTGACAGGGTCTTTAGTGAAATACATATCATTACACAATTAGAAAGAGAAAACAAATAATGGTAGCATTTTAACAATAGTTGAGCAAAGATTTACAAAGGTGAATGAAAAACAATTTTTATGTACATTGTATAGCCAATGCAAACTGACACGTGACTCTTCCTACACATTATTATTGTCAATTCTCATCACATGCGCTTCACGTGCCCCCGAGGGAGTCGAACCCCGACTGGTCGCCTCCAAGACCAGCACCCACGTAATGCTAAGAAGTCATATCATAGCCCCCGCTGCTTGTAAACCAGCTACGAAGCAACCGCGGTCATTCAAGAGTTTGCTCTTAGGTGAGTGGCTGATACCGCCTGCAATCACATCAAACCTCCCTGCCGCCACCCTGCCAAGTGATGGCAGCAGCGGCGGCGCCCAACCCGAACCCGAAGGGGTTGCGGCCGAAGATTACTGAAGCAAACGAGGCACTCGGAAACCCTCCAGCCGAGGGGAATATAACACAGTGCATCCGGCAGAAACGCCAGTTGTTCACGTAGCTCGCTTTAGCACAAGTTGTTCTAAGGCTCTCTACTACACAGCCACAGTCCTCCTGAGGACTCTTCAAGACCTTCCAGTCTTCTTCCAGTTCTTTAGGCGACGACGCCTTCTCTACCAGTGAAGCCGAAGAGTTGTTGCCTACTCTCTGGCACTTGCTGTCAAGAGTCATCACACCCAACACGTACACCACACGTGGTATCCTGGGTCCCTTTAGGACTATAAGCCACAATTAGGATTCAGTTGTTTTCACGGCTACTTATTTGTCAGCTCTCGTCTCTCGTCTGCTCTTCAAACCAGGCTCCTCAAGCCGACAGGCAGCTTCACCTGTCTTGCTCTTGTACAAAGTCATTGGAACACCTAGTGTGTGTAGAGGTAGGAGGGGTCGCCGTGTTTCTATTCTCAAGGGAATAAAACACGTAGTCTAGCTAACTTCTGTCTTTCCTTGCTCTTTAGTGAACGTGTGCCTTTTTGCGATCCTGGTAAGCGCCATTCTCGAAGGGAGCGGCAGGGGACCGCGAATTAGTAACAGTTTCTGACGTAGAGTAGGACTGTGGGCAGTCCCTAACAAGGACTGCATGTACGTCACACACAACCACGTCGACAGCCACCCATACTGTGGACCCGGAATGTAAGGGTACCTGGTGCATACGTATGGTAGAGCCCCAACCTCTAGAAAGACACACGATGAAGCATCTGAGCCAACTAAGTCAGCTAACCCATTCCCTCCAGAGTTTATAAACTCGCCAGAGGGGGTGCCAGGCCAGAAGAAGCTTGACCCAGGTACTTCTGGAGTACGCTTTAGCTAGGGGTTTGTTGCCTGCCGAACTTTACAGGATTAACAGTAGCACCTTTCCTGTCTATGATGTTCGCTTATTGACGAGGGAGCAGGAGGAACGCCCAGAGGACAGCTGCCATTCTTGCATCTTACCACCCCCTAGGTAAACATCCTACACCAGCCCTCAACTGTATATGCCCATGGGAGAGAGCACAAGATGCCAGACAATTAGTGGGGCCTCACTCCGCTACCTTCCCCGCTACCTTCCCCGCTAACCTCTTTGGCCTCCCGATTAGGGTCCTTGGAGCTGCCCACCTCGCTGCCGAACTACTCTGCCAGGGGTAAACTCTCCCCTTGGGAGAGGTCCTGTTCGACCCAGAGGACACCAGCGATCTCCAGCACCAGCCGACTATGTGCCAGTCAGTCAGCTGGCACCCCGGTCACCTGCAGGTGTCAGCCGAACCAACCTGTGCCCAGCCGCTCGCTCTAGCCGGAGCCAAAGTTATCAATCTAGGGCCAGCGACTGCCTAAAGAAAGCGACACCAGTGGTAAGCTAGCCCAAATCCAATGCTTGGAGACATCACCTCGCCCTCACGAACTTTGTACGAAGTAGGCACCTGACACGTCCTTTATATAAGGGACCAGTGTGAGGCCGACGGTCATAGCACAGACGCGTCCACAGTAGAGTCCGCCCCCTACCAGCGCAACTGACCTGGCGCAGAAATAAAAACATCCCACTCTTGACGTGATGTCCCTCTCCCTAGGCCGTCACGCGTCAAAACTTTGAATTAGTTCACTAATTTAAAATTAAGTGAATTAATTTATTTCTACTAACAAATTTCCGTAGTTGAACAAAATAACTCAATAGGTTGATGGTATTCCCCACCTGTGGGTCCTAGGGTCCCCAGTTAATATTATATGGCCCAGACTATAAGATGCCTTGAAGGTTGAGGGTATATCAATAAGGTAGTCTTTCGTTGTTTCACTTTACTGGTTGGTTATATTGTCTCGAGTTTAAATATACAGAAACACTTCCGAGGTGTGGTATTCTATTTAACTAACTCGGATTAATTGTGGGCGATGTTCAGGGGAGGGGGGGCTTCTTTGGGCAACAACTTGATACTTAGCTCTGTGTAGTGCTTGGTATGTGTCGACGGGATGACATGCGCCATGGTTCTTGTTGGTGGAAGGAGGGGTGATCTGCACCCTAAAACTTACCCTGTGAGCTCTCCTTCCGCGGCGTGTGCCCAAGTTGCCCTGCGGTTTGCTAAAGGGGG